>WNWU01013629.1:6616804-6662218 GCA_012654045.1 Ptyas mucosa | reverse complement strand
ATGAACATATTGATTAGAATAGAAAGATGATCAAATATAGAAAAAAGCAGAGAAGCTACAAAATTTATTTTCCAATAAAATAACTCTCCACAAGTTGTGTAAACTTGTCTTACTAAAACAGATACTCTAGAACACAGAAAATTTACATTTCCAGTGAAACACTCACAGTCACATTTGCTTGTGTTTTTAACTTTCTTGGATCCTCAAAATATAAAATAAAATAAAAGCCAGCAGATTGATGCTTTCCCAATTACCTGTTAGTTGTAAACTTTCCCATGTCATTTGCCTGCAATCTTGAGCTTCTGAGTTAAAAAACATCAAGGAACAAATAAAAGCACACATATTTTAGAATAATCTATACTTGGAGCTGATTGATGCATTATGTTTTAATCCTAGTTTTCTCATTCAGATGCTGTGATCAAGCTTGAAGCAGAAAATGGTATACTTCTTCTATAAAAAAAAATAACCATCCATGTCTCCTTCTTGACAAGATCTTATACCTAAGCATAAACATATGATAATTATGGCAGATTCATCAGATATGGGATGATCCTCAGATAATTTTAATAAGATTTCTTTCTTTCTCTCTCCCCATCCCTCTCTCCCTTTCTCATACACAACACAAACACACACTTTCAGACACACACATGCTTATGCATTATGTCAACTGTTGCCCGTCAAGTTGATAAAAAAACCTGTGCTGTCAGAGCAATTGGTTAAGTAGTGTGCACAGCAGGACCATTTATAGTGTCACATTATTTTTGCCATAGATTTAAAATGCAAAGATGATATGTTTGCAAGAAAAATCCAGCATATAATCTAAAGTGGTCAGTCCTATTTACACTAAATAGAAGAAAATGTGTCTAGAGTGAACAGTGCTACCCATTTTCCAGTTGCCCATAATTCAAAAGCAAATCTGCTGACTTGGCATTAGGATTTTAAAATAGTGTGATCAATCTTATGTAAGAAGGTGTCTACAGAAATAACATTTATAAACTGTCTATACAGTACACAGTACCAGTATATAGAAAAGAGGTTTTGACTTTATGATCCCCTGTGTGTAAGGCAAGACTGAATTCTGTTTCAAAATATAGTCCACTAGAGGAACAAGCAACAGAAATCAATATGAAAGTCAAGTGCCTATAGATTTGTTTTTAAAAAAGAGCTATTGAGATCTTCAATTTGAATATGCTGATTTTGGCTTGCTGAAAAATGGGAAAAAGTATTAAACATCAACTGTATTTTCTAAAAACATTAATACCACCTTGATGGCAACAGATATCTGTTCAAATGGCAGCTACAAGAATCAGTTTGGGAAAAAAAACAGCATAGCATAACTTCAGAAATTCTGTAGTTCCACTATGCCAGTGAGTTACAGCATTAAACAAAATGAATATCCTATTTTATGCCATCAATTTGAAAGCACCAGCACTTTAAAATCAGCATACAAGGTGTACTACATTCTGCAGTGAAAAAAAAAGATTATTTTAAGGACCTTTCTCATACCCAATTTCAAAAGAAACACAAAACTGTCAGAGGCAGGTGTTACTGATGGATATACACATCTTTCTTCCATTCCACAGTGTCACTACGTTTCTTAGGTACCACTTCTCCATCCCTGTCACAATACTGGTCCCTTGATTTATGGCGGCTACGTTGTTTGTTGCCTTCATTGTGGTCCTGCTCTCTGTCCCTTTCCTTTGATCGATGCCTTGATTCTCGATGTCTATGATCACTGACCCCATGGGGTTCATCCTTGTGATTATGATCTCTGTGAGAATCATAGGGTTCATGTGAGTGGTCCTCTTTTGGTTCTACACATGCTGAATCTTTGTTGTCTTGTGTTTCTGAGTCAACAGTTTCTTGTCGAGATAAACCACGGCTAGTTCCACTACGATGGTTATGATGATGTCCTGAAGAGGAAGAGCGATGCTGAGATTTTCTGGTAGTTTCAGCTCTTGTTTCTTCTTCTCCCTGTGAACCAGTTCTTTCAGTGGTTGATTGCTCATTCCTCTGATCAACCTGAGATCCCTGATCAATATAACAAAATGGTAAATATGCATTAGAAAAATGCCTTTTCAAATCAGTGATGTCAGAGTCTTCAACATTCCTGAGCAAATTTGTATTGAGCAAATATGCTTCAGAATTGTAGGTTTAAGGCAATTATTTATGGCTATCCATTTAGACTAATTTAATAATTCAAACTTTATCATCAGCATTTCTTTATAGCATAAGTGAAACTTCAGTCCAAAAAGAAAGCAACCAGTCCTTATTTATTTACTGATTTATTCTAATATCTGGCAGTCATGCTAATTTCTGTTTGATCAACTCTCTGAGCCTAGGCACTTCACACAAAAGAAAAAGAAAGAATCTGGCAATACAAGAATGAACCAGGCATGAAATAAGCCTCAGAAAAACATTAAGTAGGCATCAGTGAAAAAAAAGATCACTGCAAACAGCAGAACAAGATTTTCATTGTTAAAGACAGTATTCTGTTCTTAAAATAAGAATTATTAACGATTCAAGCTCTATATATACCAGCAATTGAAAATGGAAATAAAAAAGGACCAAGCACAATCAAATCTCATGTTTATCACCATAAAGTTTTGAAATTCTTAAAAAATGGCAATTCATTACCTTATTCTAGAGGTGTAGCTTTATCAGTCTTTTACTAATTTCAGCAATAAAATCACTTAAAAGCAAATAAAAAAACCTTTAGTTATTGTGAACAATATGCTAATATTCAGGTTATCCAGTCTGCATGATCAAACTTAACTTACAGTTAAATTAATTTAAAGCAAGGATAGAACTATTCAGGCATATTATAGATTTATAATTTCTAAGAAAATAATTTCTTTTTAACTTCGAAACTGGTACTTGGTCTCCAGAGAATATTACATCTAGTTTGGTAGATATGAAAGTGGATTGTTAATTAAGAAGCTTGGCTTCAGAGCTGAATTTGATAATGGCAACTTTCCTAATTTGTTCCATGAGAGTCAATTTGATTTTTTCTTGAAAAGGCCACAATAGATTCTATTATTGTTATTTTTCAAAAATGTTTGAGAGAGAAATATTAATGGAATGATTTAAATGGCATTTCATCTGAAAACTTAGGGGACATCTATAATAATTTCATATTTTTATTTCATACTTATTTATTTATTTCCCAACTTTATTGGGAATATGTTTCAGAGAATTCATTGGCCCCTCTGCTATTCTCATTATCTTTTGCAGAAGGCAAATGGGTATGCAACATAATGGAACAGCTGACAGGTTTCTAGTCTCATGAGTGTTACAAGAGTTGGCAAATTTGCAGGATTTTGATCTACATCCCATTACACAGGTGTAAGATATAGGTTTGAGATTGTTTACATATTTTTTTTTAAAAAAATTGCCTTGTTTTTATAAATGAGGGAGCTAGCATAAGGAGAACTTCTTTCTCCTCCTATTTTTCCCACAGGAATCACCTTGTGAGGAGAGTTGGACTAAGTTGGGCTAAGAGAGAGTGACTAAGAGTGAATTCACAGCCTCCTGATTTCTAACCTTAATCACTAGACCAAACTGATTATTGAAAGCTACAGTTATATTTATAAAGTAAATAACGATGTAAAAAAGATGTGGAGACTCTAGAAAGAGTGCAGAGAAGAGCAACAAAGATGATTAGGGGACGGGAGGCTAAAACATAGTTCCTGGAGGCTGCAGGAACTGGGTATGTCTAGTTTAATGAAAAGAAGGACTAGGGGTGACATGATAGCAGTGTTCCAATATCCCAGGGGCTGCCACAAAGAAGAGGGAAGTCAAGCTATTCTCCAAAGCACCTGAGGGTAGGACAAGAAGCAATGGATGGAAACTAATCAAGGAAAGAAGCAACCTAGAACTAAGGAAAAATTTCCTGACAGTTAGAACAATTGGAACAACAAGTGGAACAACTTGCCTCCAGAAGTTGTGAATGCTCCAACACTGAAAGTTTTTAAGAAGATATTGGATAACCATTTGTCTGAAGTAGTGTCCTGCCTAAGCAGGGGGTTGGACTAGAGGACCTCCAAGGTTCCTTCCCACTCTGTTATTCTGTTTTCCCAATAACCAACCCAGGGTGTTCCATTTTTAAATGACCATACCTGTAAATTAACATTTGGGCCTGGATTGATAGGAAGAGTGGCAGATGCCAATGTGCGAGTAAGAAGCTGATTGGAAGGGTGGCTGCTAGTAGGATGTGTGGCCTTCCAGTATGCTTCCAAATAATCAGCCAGATGTTCACAAGCATCTTCAAGCTGGTTCTCATCCAGAATCACATCAAACATTTCCTTATCAGAGAAAAAAAAGTGTAGAAAAGCAAAATCTCATAAACCACATTAAACAATAAGCACAAAAGCAGAAAATACGTGATTTTAGAATAATGGATTTAATGTTAATATGTGGCTTGTTTTGAGGACAAAACTAAATCACATTTACCATTTAGATTTTTTATTTAGAAATTTAGAAAAGAACTGTGTGCTAAGTCCTTTGATAAATTTAGAGCAATACTGTTGAATCTTCCAGATATATCAAAAGGTAAAAGGTAAAAGTTTCCCTCTCCAGTCATGTCCAACTCTAGGGGGTAGTGCTCATCTCCGTTTCTTGGTGGCCAAGATGTGGATGGAATGCTGCTACCTTCCCACCAAGTGGTACCCATTAATCTATTCGCATTAGCATACTTTCAAACTGCTAGATAGGCAGGAGTTGGTGCAAGGAATGGGAGCTTTCCAGCTGACAAACTTAATGTCTTTAAATACTGATCCAATGTGCTCCCATATATCTGGAGAACTTATTTATAAATTGTATTATATTAGAACTGAATAAATAAACCTCTAATTGGTTTGGAAAGAATTTCCAACAAGAAATTAAGATTCAAGATAGAATAAATATGAAATGAAAACCAATTTAAATTAATGAATTCATCTTCAATCCAAATGAAAAAAGATTTGCTTAAATATTCTATACATGGTATACAACTCCATATAAAATGGACCATTTGAACAACCCCCCCTCCCTTTTTTTTTGGAATGGTTATGCGGAAAAGAAAGCATATTTGCACTTGTCATGATCATGTCCCCTTGTTTTCTATCTGATCTGAGAAGTTTTTTGAGATTATTAAATCTAAGAATACATATTCAGAACTTGCTTTCCTAAATATACTTTTGGTGATTAGGGCAAATATTTGTTCCAAAGAATTTAGTAATTATTTTTATCGACATTGTATGCCACTAGAATGTCCATAGCTAAAAACTGGAAAAATAAAATTATGACATTGGGATTCTGGTACCAGAATGTCTGATGTACTGCCACAGCAGAGAAATTGACCTACACTTTATAACTGCAATTAGTCAAGTTAAAATTAAAGTTTTCTCAAATATATGGTCTGGTTTTATATTTTATGCTAACTGCAGAAACAATAACAGTTTTACATCAGATGAAAATAATAGAAATACTAAAGAAATCATATTTAATTTCATGAATCCCTTTTCTTGTCTCCCTTTTTAACCATTTTAAGGAATATTTTTAAAAATCTCATATTTCTATCATTCTGATTTCAACTACCAAACAAAAACAGAATGATTTCTCACACTGAAATACATTCAGAAACTAAGATTATACAGTGATATTCAAAAATAATTGTATGCAAAAATACATGTTTTCTGTGGAAGCCTTCTCCTTTAGCCAGTTGACATAATTTCCCAAGAAAAAACAGCATCTCTGTCATTTAAGACAGGTCTGGCCAGCCTCATATGGACAAAGAATCTCAACTGAAATCTCCAGGGTGGACAGGGACAGTCAATTCTGATATTTGAGGGGTGTTGGTAGAAAATGTCTAAAAGGTTTAGGACAGAGGTGGGAAACTATGGCCCCTTTACGACTAGTAAACTATAACTCCCAGTATTCCTGAGTCAGTTGAAGTCCACGAGTCATAAAAGAGCCATAGCTCCCCACTCCTGGTTTAGGAGATAATGTTTTTTTTGAAGCTCTCAAATGAAAAAGAACAACTAAGAATGTCAGCCATACACAATGGCATACCATCCTAAACAAGATAGAAAGAAGAAATGTAGTCCAGATTAAGATTGCCCATTTAAGAGGAAAACAAAGGAGAGATGTTGGCTATTTTTTTATCATACCTGTAAATAGCTGATTTGACCATAGCTGGTTTGATTACTGCTTTTAACACAGTCTACCGTATTTTTCGAAGTATAAGATGCACCTACCTTTTTTGGTGAGGAAAAGAAAAAGAAATCTCCCTCTGCCTCTCAGCAATTTTGCCTCATTGCAGCAAACAGCAAACAGCCTGCTTTTCATTCATTTTCGTTTTCAGCATAGCTTGATTAGCACAAGGAAAAAAAAATCTGCTCCAGCAATTTACCCCTTTGAAACAAGCAGCAGAGCCCTGCGCAAAACAGCTGAGAGCAAATCAGCTGAGAGTTGGGAGGCCTATGGAATCAACTTGTGCTAATTAGGCTGTGCCGAAGCTGAAAGGAGCTACTTTTTCTTGCTGTTTGCTTGCAAGGAGGTAACTGCTGCGAGGCACAGGCCAAAGGGTGGGGGCCAGTGGGTGGACAGGGCTACATTCAGTGTATAAGATGGACCTAAATTTTCACCTCCTTTTAGAGGGGAAAAAGGTGCGTCTTATACTCCAAAAAATATGGTACTTCATTCACTGCCTACTATTGCATCCATTACTGAACCAAAGAAATTTTTGTTCTAATAGCAAATATTTGCCACAATTATAAAACAGCTTGGAAAAATGTTTTTTCTACACATATATATTAAGAATGACTTACTGGAGGGCACTGAGCCAGTTTATCGGCTGCTACCATTTGAACGTTAAGGTGCTTAGCCTGAGATTTGCCTCGGGATTTTATCAGTCTTTGTAAAACCTGTGGAAAAGATACTATAGTTAAAATAGAAGTTAATGAGAAAATGAAACAGTACAGAATATGATACTGCATATATAATTTTCATTTTAGAATGTTCTAATTCCAGTGACTTAAAGTAACGATGACAACATGGAGGATAATGTTATATGTATTCAGGAGAAGACCTTTTCCTTCTCAAATTTTGCTTCCGAGGTATGAGGTTATTACTTACTAGAAACTGTTTCATCAATTCTTAATATACACCCTTTTTCATTTATATAATATAGGATAGTCTATGTTTCAATTAAATAAGAAATGCGAAATTATGTGAACAATTCATTAAAAGCTATCCGTTCAATTAAGATTGTTCTCAATATATAGTGGTTCAAAATGTCAATGTATTAATAGCAACATTTAAAATCTATGTGTTTTCATGATATAATTACATAAAAGAAAACAAAAAGGGAAACAACAACTATATGAAATTATTTACCTTTGGAGAAGTAATCTTTACATATACTATAATGGGTGCCAGGGAAGTTTTGCTAAGTTGAGCAGGATGATTAATAGTATCAGCATCAAGTACTACCAATTGTAATGTTCTTGCTAACTCAAATATTCGTTCAATTTCACTCTGAACTTCAGCTGCAAAACATACAAACATACTAGTTAAATAATTTATTATTTAGCAAATAATACAATGCAAATATAATATACATACATGAACTCTGAAATTTTTTCTTTGGTTTTGCTGCATATTTTGCACAATAGATTTATTCAAAAATACAATGCTTCCATCATATGTCTTCAACGTGTATGTACACTCCTGCATTGCTGATAATCAGTCATGATACCCTTGTTTTTACACATAGTATGAACAATTACTATGTTCATATTAGTATGAACACTAACAGGTTTTTCAGTTAGAATGGCTGATTCAATGTAATTCCTGTCACTGGTATACAGTCTGTTTTTTCATCAGACTGAATTTGGGGCACTAACAAGGCCATTTTCCACCACTTTGGATACTTTTGCACAAACCAATTATTAAAACAAAGGGAAAATAAAATGGTTCTCACCCAATTTTTATCATTATTGTTGTTGTCACTATTTAATATCCAATTTCAATATTCAATGAAACAACAAAATGCAGCTCTCTGTATTTTTATTAATAATCATTTCCTATTTATGTTCATTTCCTATAATTTTTCAATAGATTACTGTCAGCATTTTTGCAATTGTTAATTGTGTTGGCTGTGCAATAGGAAAATAAAATATGAATTTAAAAAACAAACATCCTTACTGCTTTTTTTATATTAGTATTTTACAAAAAAAAAGTCAGTTATCAGAAAAAAACCCACATATAATAAAAAGGCCCATTTAACTGTCTCCTTTCCTTTTATGTAAGCAACAGTGGAAAATATTGTTACAATCAACTATATCTCTTTAAGAGCAGTCCACATCATATTTATGTACAGTTTATATAAGAGTTTTAATGAATATTAAATATTTAATGTATTAAAACTTCCATCAGTCAATTTTAAACCAATAGTGATTTTATATAAGCTCATTAAGAGCCAGTTTAATGATTAAGGCAGCAGGCTAAAACCTAGGAGAGTATATGTTCTACTCCTGCCTTAGGCACAGAGCCAATTGGGTGACCTTGAGGCAGTCACTTTCAGCCCTAGAAAGGAGACAATGGCAAACTATTCCCAAAAACTTGTTAAGAAAAGCTACAGGGACTATCCAGGCAGTCAATACTGATTTGAAGGCATAAAAAATAATTTTAAAAGGAGACTGATAATAAATATGTGTGTATGTATGTATATATGTATCTGTATATCTCTCTCTCTCTGTGTGTGTATATATATGTGTGTGTGTGTGTGTGTGTATGTTTACTCTCAAAAGTATTGTTTTGATTACAAATCAGATTTTGCTCATATACTGATAAGAGTTTATCAGCTGTTGTTCATAGGCTAGCCTTGGTTTTTCTAGTTTGTATTTTTCAGTAAAATATTATTTGTATAAATGTGTAATATAAATCTAAACATTTGTGTATATGTGTGAGTGTATAAATGTATTCATATATGTGTGCAGTCCTTATATTTTAGAGGAGACAAAAATCACACTTGTAAAATGGAGGAAAAATGCGAATGAATTATTATTTATTACTTCAATTGATATAGCTACTCACTCAGCAATTTGCCTCTCTATAATGAAAATTATAGCAAAATGAAAGTGTCAGGCACAAGTCTCAATGTAATGGAAAAACTGCATTGCTGCAACGCTCAAATGAGTCCAGTCCTTTGTTGATAAACTAGAACACTGAAACAAACTCTAGGGAATAGCAATATCTTCTGCTATTCTTGTTGCTTTATGTAACAAATAAACACCAGAATATCTATCCTACTAATTTCGTTTTTTTTTTCTTCCCTCAAAGCAATCTGATTCAGCACACAAAGTGGTTCAAATGATTTAAACTTCTGGAGACATTGTAGAAGATACTGTGTTTCTCCAAAAAGAAGGCTGGGACTTATTTTCTTTTGACACCTCCCCCCCCAAAAAACGGCTAGGCCTTCTTTTTGGAGGGTTCTAATTATTGACTCACTTCGCAGCGGTGGCACAGACAGCCCCGCCCAGAAGGAGCCTGCTGCTGGCCCACTTCTTCTGTGGCTGCTTGCCGCCACCCGCACGCATCACCCCGGCCTCCGTTTCGCCTTCAGATGCCTTCCAGAAGGCATTTGAAGGCGAAACAGAGGCTGGAGTGATGCATGCGGGTGGCGACAAGTGGCCACAAAAGAAGTGGCTGCAGAAGAAGGGAAGGCAGGTGTTGGGGTGTGCGAGGCCTGGTAAGTAGAGCAGCTCCACCCCTCCCCATCCCCACCCCAGCTTATTTTTTACCTGTGTGCCTCATCCCACCCCCTGCACTCCAGGATGGGCGGGGTCTTATTTAGGACTAATTTTTTGGGGGGGGGCTTAATTTGATTACATGTGCTCAAAAACATTATAGGTTTTTCTCTTTTTGGAGAAACACAGTAGGAATATTGAGGATCCATGATCCTCTTCTGTCTACTTTGCCCAATCTAATGACTTTTGGCATCTAAAAGTCTTTTGAAAAACAGACCCTGGGGTAAAAAAAGAGGAAATCCAGTACTGGATTTCCCTTCAAGGTTGGTGCACTCCCCTTAGTTGGGAAAATCTGATTCATTCATAGCCCCAGAATGCTTGGTCTGATCTTCATCTGTAAACATTATTGTTCAGAGAAGTTATGATTATTAAATACTAAATAAGATATAATAATCAAAAAAGAAAAAGAAAGCAAGAAAAAGGAAATCAAATGGATAAGCAATAGATTTACCTAGCTCATGGAGTTTATTTATTTATTTTATTTAATTATCTTTATTATTTTTATAAATAACTCAAGGTGGCAAACACATCTAATCTTCATATTTTCTCCAAAAACAACTCTGGGAGGTGAGTTTAATTGAGAGTAAGTGACTGGTCCAAGTTCACCCAGTTGGCTTTCATGGTTATAGGTTATACCCAAAGGTGCTTTTTCAAGACAAAAAACTTTCTGGTTTTTCTTTGAAGATGTTCTGCTTCTCATCCAAGAAGCTTCTTCAGGTCTGACCCGGATGGCTGGGAATCTCCATAGCAGTGGTGGGTTGCTACTGGTTTGGCCCGGATCAGGTGAACTGGTAGCGGCAGTGGCAGGAGGCTCCGGCCATCTGCCTGGACATCTCTGTGCATGTGCAGAAGCTTCTGTGTATGCGCAGTAGCGTCACATGCCCACGTGAGCATCTACGCACGAACCGGTAGCAACCAAAATTGAAACCCACTACTGCTCCATAGACATTATAGACATTATATAATTTTTCAAAATATAATCAATCAAATGTGAATGATAATGTTGCATCAATTTAAAATATTAAAAATTGTTATTAAGTTCTAAACAAAGCAAAAAGAACAGAATGGTCAGACTATTTTGCTAAGACCTATCTGTCTTAAAACAAAAGGCAATGCAGCAAAAACGAATCATGTATGGCAGATACTGGTTTAACAACGAATATCATACAGTATCAGAAAAACATAATCACTGAAAAAATACAAAAAATTTAAATATTTCTCAAAATATCTTATTTCCAGAAAATTACCATTTTTTTCAGTAATAATATGATATAAGGTGACAAAAGAGTGAAAATGATACAACATTTTTATCAAACATCACTATTCTGACATTAGATACACCTAACTTTCACCCTTTTGCAATCTGGCTTAAATGACAACTGAGTTTCTGCTCCTTGAAGTACTGTTGTATTTTTCAAGCATAGTAATAAAATGGTGTTGTGTTTTTTATTATTCTTTTAATATTTTTTCTACAATTTTATTTTATTCAAAAAAAAATCCAAAATGAAAAAAATTGAACAGAGACAAATCAAAACTAAATAAAAACATTGTTTAGTTTTGTTTAGCCTCTGTTCAATTTTTTACTTTTGGATTTTGGATTTTTTTAAAAAATAAAATTCTTGAAATAAGTATTTTTAAAATAAATGTAATATATTATACAGTGTATCTTCCAATAAACATGTCTTCTCTCTATTTCTATTTCATTTGAAAATTTGTCATTAAACAAATCCTAAAGTTCAAAATGCTTGACCTTTTTAAGGAAGAAAATAGTGTTATTCATATGATGTAAACATTGAAATGCTTAAGTGACCCAACATTAATTATCTTAACAAGAAAAAAAAATAATGAATGTCAAGAGGCTACAAAGAAGATTTCAAAACAGGAAGAATTGAATATTTTTCAGATAAGTTTTAATTATAACAAATTATTTTAAAGTTCTTAAAGAGTGGCCTGACAATTAATAGATCTATCAAATGATGTCTTTTTTTAAAAAAAATAAGGAAGCTATTTAGTAGCATCTCATAAAGAAAATGATACAGGCTCATCAAGAAATAAAAAATTCTGAGAAGAGAATATAATTCAGGATTGAACTGTGGAGTCTTTGCTGCTGTCTGAGCTTCATTATTTATTTATCTTTCATTTATCATAAAAAATGATGGCAAATATAAAGGAATACCACTTGGTGAAAGATTCTGTCCCTGTGATTCTGGAGTGTGGAAGCCTCTGTATATGTCCATCTTCACTCCTCTTTATAGAGACATTTGCACAAAATTTATTTTCCTGATAATTAATAGGTATCCTAGTCATTCTGACATTGTTTATCTTCAGTAGCTGCTTAAAGACGAATGGATTGTAGTCACAGCACAGGTAGTTTAGATTCTGTGCAGCAGCACTAAAGTTTAGTCAGAACCTGATGAACAAATCCATTATAACTATTTTACACAATTAATGCACTAACTCTTGATATTATCAACTTGTTGCATTTTAATATCTAATGACTAGCCAGGGATATATGAAGTCTATGAGTCATTCTTAGCTTCCCTCCCATCCCCTCCTAATCAAACTGAGAATAAGATCTTTTAAATTGCAATAGGCCAAATTGGCTGTAAATAAATAAAGTGGCTACTAACATGGCTGAAAAAATTGATATAATAATATGAATTATAGACTGGATTTATAGACTGGATTAAGCAATAAATTTCCAAGAATGATTCAGTGTGTGTATTAAATTTAATTTGCATGCCTATCTTTGACAAAGAAAAAAAAATTGCTGGATGAATTTTGACCATCACTTAATTGTGTATTCATATAAATATTCTAAAAACTATTTAGAGATCACAGTATAAAAACAATCTACACAATATAAACAGCAACAAGACAAACATAGCTTCAAAGGCAACATTTTTAAGGCAATGTACCCTTTTTGTGCATGCAACAATGTAGGTACATGTAGCCCAATTCCACAATGGAAAATAGTGACCACAAACAGCAACATGCACATCTACAGTTTTGGACCAGTGCAATACAGAATTTAAGAATTCTGTTATTTAAAACTCTAATTATCAAATATTTATACCTATTGTAGACTGATTGCTAGAATTTAAAATTGGAAACGTCTTCCAGGAAAAAAAATCAGTACAAACTATGATGACTTATTTTTGTCATTACAAAACCTTCTATCAATAGCAGATAGTGATTTTGTGAGTTACAATGCGTACTAAACACGCACAAAAGAAAAAATAACTAGCAATTTTATATACATACCCAAAACATCTGGAAAGGGAGGGCATTAATGAATGGAAAAACTCAAGAGAATCAGGATCTTGTCCAAAACATACAGAATGGGATAAACTTAGAAGAGCAACTAGAAATGTGGTTTCATGGGAGCAAATAAGAAAAGGGTTGGATTTGAAACTGACAAAGAAATAAAGCAAAAGCCACATATTTCGTTCAGAAGCATTACAGATACTATAGACATACATGATTGCATTACAGCTACTGAAATTTAAACTGTGTTTTGAGTGAAGCATGTTTTTTCAAAAGAATGTATGTTTAGACAACTTTGTAAAGGCAATCCTTGGTAGTCTCTAATATATTTCCATTCAATATATAAAAATGCATAATGGCAATCTGTTCAATATCAATGTATCTAAAAAATGGAAAATTAAGAAAGCAACATGCATTCTGAATTAACAAAGAAGTATTATGAAAATGGCATATAAAATAAAATTGAGGAGCTTTTTTCCCTAAAGATTTTCAGAACATAATTTTTGACTTTCTGAGAATATCAGATGATCTTGGAATACTTCTTATTCTCAAATAAATTGTATTCTTTGGTACAGGATGATTATACATTATGCAACAACTTCGTTAAAATTACTGTTTAGGTCTAGTCAGTTCTTAAATGGAATACAACATTATCTATGTGGAAAATAGGCAATTTTTAACTCCGCACTGAAATAAAATAATTTTACTGGAACTTGTTATGCATATACTGAGATATTATACTCAAATATTATGTCTGAAATCCAAAGAGATATCTTAGATTAATTACAATGGGCATATTGTAATTAATGGGATACACAGAAAAAATGATTATTCTCTAGCCTAAAAAAATATTGGCAGTAAGAAGACAACAAAATTAATACCACAGCTAAAAACACAATAACTGATCTGACAATAAATAGAAGTTACTTGTATCATTTTAAATTCAAGCCAAATTTGATTTATGTCGTTTTTTTCTAGGCAACATTTTCAGAAGTGCCTAGGATTGGGAGAAAGAGAATAATCCAGCTGGCTTGGCAGTCTGCCTGCACTTAGAACCATAGGCTTCACCTACCTCCTGCCCTATCTACCCCCCACCCCCACCCCTCCCACCCCAGTCTATACAGAAGCACTCCTTGGTGGCAGAGCTGATGCTGAATTAGAGACCATGCCCCTGAATCGCCTCTTCAGTCCCAGCATTGCTGTCCTGCTAAGGAATGTACCTCAAGCTCCACACCATGGCAAGCCATCCCAATGCCACAGCACAAAGCTCCAACCACCTGTTATTACTATGTGCTCCATTTGCCCTGTTATCCTGTGCTTTGCTTGCCCTGTTGCCTTGTCATTCTGGATTCTGCTCAGCCTGCTGGCCTTCTCACCTGTATTCTGTTTGCCACCTGCATTTGGCTTGTCTTGCAGTCCTGTACTCACTAGCTCTGCCACCCTAGCTGACCTTTGCTGTCTTCCACTGCTGATGAGATATCAGGCTCTTCAGAATACCACTTGTGCTGTTCTCCAAATACTGTGCATTCCCACAATTCTTCAGAAGTCTTTAGAAGCATTTGAAAGATGTGCCTGTTGTTCTCCAAATCATTTTTATAATAACTTGGAAGTCCTCAAAAGCTTTCCAAAGCATTATAAGAACAGTGGACATGGCCTCTTGTAAAATTTCAGAAGGTCTGAGAAGTATCCTGAAGCTTCATGAGAATAGCTTGAGTAGCCTCAGGAAGAAAGTCTGGCAAGACCAGCAGCTGCTTTATAGAAGGCCAGGCTATGCATACCTCATCAGCAGTAAAGCTCTCAGGGTGAACAGAGTGGCAAAGGTTAGGGTTATACAAGTGGGCATTGGAGGGTGCAAAGTTAGCACCATTACATAGTTAATAACAGAATAACAGAGTTGGAAGGGGCCTTGGAGGTCTTCTAGTCCAACCCCCTGCTCAAGTAGGAAACCCCTATAGCATTTCAGGCAAATGGTTGTCTAATCTCTTCTTAAAAACTTCCAGTGTTGGAGCATTTACAACTTCTGGAGGCAAGCTGATCCACTAGTTACTTATTCTGTCAGGAAATTTCTCCTTAGTTCCAAGTTGGTTCTCTCCTTGATTAGTTTCTATCCATTGCTTCTTCTCCTGCCTTCAGTTACTTTGGAAAATTGATTGTCCTCCCCTTCCTTGTGGCAGCCTCTCAAATACTGAAACACTGGTATCATGTCACTCCAGTCCTTCTTTTTATTAAAGTAGACATACCTAAATTCCTGCAACTTCCTCCAGTCTCCTAATCATCTTTGTTGCTCTTCTATCAGTCTCAACATCTTTTTTATATTGTGGCGATAAAAAGTGGATGCAATATTCCAAGTGTGGTCTTATCAAGGCATCATAAATTGGTATTAACACTTCAAATGATCTTGATTTTATCCCTCTGTTAATGGAATCTAGGACTGCATTGGCTTTTTTGACAATTGCAGTACACTGCTGGCTCATATTTAACTGATTGTACACTAGGGTTCCAATATCCCTCTCACAGTAATTACTATTAAGCCAGGTACCACCTATATGATGTCTGTGCATTTGATTTTTCTTGCCTAAAAATAGAATCTTACTTTTGTCATCACTGAATTTCATTTTGTTAGACAATACCTAATGTTCAAATCTGGCAAAATCCCTCTGTATCTTCTGGAGTTTTGCCTATTCCTGACAGCTTGGTGTTGTCTGCAAATTTGATGAGTTCCCCTTCTATTCCCTTGTTTAAATTATTGATGAAGATATTGAAGAGGATCTAAGACAGAGCGTGGGGTATCCCCTCATTCCATAAATGTCTACAAGTTGAGTGCGGTTGGTCAGCAAATTATGAATCCATCTAATGGTGATGCTGTCTATCACCCAATTTTCTATCTTATTAGGTAGTTGGTTGTGGTCTACTTTATCAAATGCCTTACTGAAATCCAAGTAAAATATATCCACAGCATTTCTCTGATCCATTAATTTTGTCACTTTGTCAAAGAATGCAATAAAATTTGTCTGGCATGATCTGATACCCCTTTTTGGTTTTCTTTACTCTCTCAAAACAGTGAAAAATCATGCCAGTAATTTTTTTAAGTTTTCCACTTACTGCACATGTCTAGATAAATGCAAGTCAGCAACTTTGTTTAACAATTTTCAGTCTGTGGAACAGTCATGGAGTTTATCCAAAATTGGAACATAATTATTGGCCAGGGGAAAAGGAAAAATATTGTTAATGCTAGTTTATGATCATAATAAAAATTAATTGATTGAAATATTACTTGTTTTCCTAGATGAACAATATAGCTTTAAAAAAAAATAGGTCACACTTGTTTGATATCATTATATTATTTAAGAAATGTCTACAATGCACAATCAAAGATATACAAAAAACCCACACAGAAGTCATTCTTTGATTACAGGTAAGTCTTGATTAATGCTAATGAATCTACAAATTGGTTCCATTATTTGAATTTTCACTATTCAAAATGATATTTTATGGAAAATATGGCAACTGGTTCCAGCTAGATAGAAATAGGCAATAAATATTTAAACATACCATATTTTTATATATTATTGAAATGTTTTAGTAAAACATAAAACTTATACTTTAAATTTATAGTTAACAAACCACAGAATAGTTATAGAAGTTAGAGTAGTAGTTATAGAAACAAAAAATCTATTCAGGAATTCAGATTCAGGAATTCTAATATCTAGTCCTATTTTAGTGTTGCATAGTCCATGTTCAATTACATCAAGTTATTGCTCTAATGTAATATTATAATGAGCATCTTCTTTTTTACATTATTTTACAGCCTCTTCTTTATATGATTTTAAAAAATTAAAAATGAAGATAGAAAACTAATATAAGCCAATAATATAATAGCCACTATAAGAAAAAGAAAAAAGAACAACAAGAGAGAGTTAAAAGTGTAAGGAAAAAAGAAAGAAAGAAAAAAGGATATAAAGTACAATTATACTTCTTACTCTATAACTACAAGGTAATTTTTCTTTTTTAAACTTCTACTATTTTCTGACAGAATCTTCTTTTTCTCTATTTTGCAGACATGAAGATTAGCAGCATTTAAAACTCCAAACCCATCTATACATGCAGCAACCTCAACTGTGCATGTTCCTGCCTCAGGTTAACTAAATTTTGGGTTGCACTAAACATGACCTTTATCAGTTTACAATTTGAATTAAAACATTTTATTAACATTATAAACTTCACATTAAAATATATATTAAATGTGATTTACCTGTAATCTCAAGAATGTCAGCAGTGATATGAAATCTTTGCTATGTTAAACATGTATTCCAATACTGTTGGTTAATTATTTATACAGTAGAGGCAGAAAATAAATTTAACAAATAATAAATAAATATAAATGTGAAAACACACTTTTTTTAAAGATTAATGCAATTCTAGAAAATATGTGTTGCTTTTATATCAATAGTATTATTTATGCATAACTATTTATACACTAGATTAGAGTTCATTTTGTAATTTCATCATTTTTCCATGTCCTTTTTTATGAGTAATTTACATAGTTTCAGAATATATTTAACAGATTTTTACTGCAAAAATTTGAAAAACATAACGTTACTTTGAAACATGGACATAATTTCATCTCAACAAGCCAAGAAGTTAGTACAGTATTATATTGATACTAAAAGTAACTTAAAAAGAGAGAAAAGTTAATTTAGTGTTTGTAATTTTTTAAATCCAGACCTAGAACTGCTAAAAAACGGGAAGAACCAATATGCTGGCATTATAATGAATAATTATTTTTTTAAAAAAAATGATTATGTCATGGCTACTGATATTGTTATCATTTCATATGCTTACCTAAGCTTGACCTTGTATTCGATCGTTCTATTATTGCATGCTTGCTGGGATTGTTTAATACTGAACGCTTGGCAAGTGAGATGTCTGCTGTGACCCGTGTGATTGAAATACTAAACACAACAAAAGACAAACAATGTTGTGACGATTATTTAAAATTCAAGAGATTTATGAAAGCAAATAAATCAGATTGCAGCAATTGAATTCAATGTTACAAACATCTTTAAATGAATTGTTTTAGCTGTTGCTAAAAGACAATTGCTTTTGTCTCTAGAGACATTTTTAAAAAATCCATTCAGCATATAATTTAACATTCCCTCTCTGAACAGCAGAGGGAATTGTATTTCTTACAATCTTAGTTTTGGTTTCTGTCCCATTATTATGACCTTTTTTTTTACCTCTCCATACTTCCAGTTTGAATCCACTCATAACTGAATAAACAGTTCACTATTTTTTATTTATTATTTATCTTACCAGCTCTTATCTTTAGAAATTACTTTAGAAATGTTCAGAAAGAAAAAAACCCCTATAGAATACACAGGAACAGTATTTACTGTAAAGTTTATCTCTCTATGTGATCTCTTTATAATCACACAGTGTTACCGATAGAGTAAGTGGGCAACACAGTGACAGAGACAAAGATGGGAAGATTTGTGGAGATCAAATGCCTTTTGTAATTTAGACCTAACAGGAGCCTATTTCTATAGGAGAGAGGATCCTGAACTATTTATAGTATGAAGAATATTTTTGTACTGCTGGTGAAATTCTGCCACCAATATTCATATGGTACCTCATCGGAGATTTGATTAAATATCTCTTTGCCATATCATTGATTACCCTTCAATCAAGGAGATTAGAACACTGTTCAGCAGCAGGTTTCACTGAAAATATACAGCCACTAAAATCATCACAACTAATAATGAGATGCTTAATCTTCTGAATATTTATCAAATTTCTTCTTTAAAATATGCACATTGATAGAAATATCTTATAATACAGGTAATCCTTGACTTACAACCACAATTGAAGCCAAAATTTCTGTTGTTAAGGAGACATTTGTTAAATGAGTTTTGCCCCATTTTATACCTTTTTTGTCACAGTTGTTAAGTGAATCACTGCAGTTAAGTTAGCAACAGTTTTTAAGTAAGTTTGTCTTCCCCATTGACTTCTTGTCAAAATATTACAAAAATTGATCACAGGGACACTATGACCATCATAATTATGAGTCAGTTGCCTAGCACCTGAATTTTGATTATGTAGCCATGGGGATTCTGCAATGTCACTTTTTTCAATGCCATTGTAACTTCAAATAGTGACTAAATGAGCTATTCTTAATTCAAGCACTACCCGTACTGAAATAGTACCAAATTCTGTGATTTAAATCTGTGACAACTAAATATTATATCATTCAATGCCATAGCAAAATCCCCAACTCTGGATGATGAAGTTGATGGTGGAAATGTGAACTCTATCAACTTTCATCCTACCATATACACTTACAACACTTTGTCATGTTCCTCAGTATTTTTTCTTAAGTGGAATTCTTTCACTCATTTTAAAATTATATCAATGTTTTATTACCATATTTCCTAGCAGGTTTAATCTTTTTTAATTGAATATCTCTATCCTTTCTCTCTATACAATGCCAAAGGCATGCAGGTAGAATTATTAACGTGTATATTTTTGACACATAGTTACTCCTATATGGCAATTTACTTCTTTTTCTATCTCTGGACCTAATAAATACTGCAAAGAACTAACTGAATATCACAACCAGGCTTGAAATCAGGGAAATGCAGATAAAATTGGGCTATTAATTTCACTCTGATTTAGATTATATTCCTAATACTTACCGCCCTTCAAATCTATGTTTTAAAAAATCAAATAATGCTTTTTGCATCATATCCGTCACCTGGAATAAAAAAATACATTCACATGTCATGACAAATCTAGATAAAAAAAAATGTAAGACTTTATTTTCAGTTTATTCTATTCATAATGGGAAAAAATGGAATTCTTCCATTTTTACTCACAATTTCAAAAACATTGTTTTAAATAACATAAAAGAGATTTATGATATTCGTACCTCATATCCCTTTAAAGAAGGCCCCACTAAAACGACGGGTCGCATAGAAGGCACTACATCATATGGAGGGATGTGCTCTGTCTGATAAAAATCAAAAAGATAATTCCAACATCTAGTTTCAAAAAAAAAGTTTATTCTTCATATATATTTAATTAACAGAATTGGCTGATGTCATCAAGGTCTTAGATGCCTTAGACCTTGCCTTAGACTTTTCTCCGAAAACATTGTGAAACTATTATATGAATATTATTGATATTTCCAAGAATGTAAATGCTTCTATCCAACTTTATTTGCAGAGTGAATTTAAATTGTATTTTGAATTGGAATAATTATTTAGGCGGGCCAAGACAATGACTGTAAATGAAATATCAAAAAGTAAATGAAAATATTTCATTGAATCTGCAGAAATACGTTTCCATCTATTATTCAAATCTAGGAAATACAAAGGATCTCAAAGAATCTCTTAATAATACAGTAAAATATGGTCAAGAAGCAAACAGAAAAAAATAGTTTTCTTTTATCCATCAATATAAATTTGAAATTTATTAAATCCTAATGATACTATTTTGAAATGCCATTGCCTACATGTTGACAGCTAAAGGATTTAGTTCAATGGTAATAGGAATCCAGATGTATAGCTATAACTGCACTCTAAATGTATAAAGAATCCTGTGCAGTACTTTTTTCTCTTCCTAGATTACCCTGGCTAATGTCAGAAAAGTCCCAAGATAATCCAATTTTATAAATTTTATAAACATGTAATTTATAACTATTTTATAAATTACATGTTTACAATATATATATATATATATATATATATCACAGTATATATCAATAAGTAATTGATAATGAATGTGTAAATATTAAATTATATTAAATTGGTAAAAAAAAAGTCCTGTATTTGAAGGGAAATAAAGAAATAAAAACAATATCCACCCTGAATGTTCGTTTTGAAATTTTGACGCTTTCTTGCAGAGTGCAATGTATGTCAAATGCAAAACTACCAACCTGGGAAAAGCTTATATGTAGGTATACCAGATTTGTTTTTTAAGAACCAACACAGTATAAATATATAAGTCAACATTACAGAATGATTTAAATGATTTGATATATCCACAGCAAAACCACAAAAAGCAATAAGGTAGAATATAATCATGAGAAATCAAGGATAAACATAATACAGCAACAGCACAAAATGCCACGCAAGCAGCAGTCTAAAGCAACCTACCACATGAAACATATATCAATGTTACAGTTTGTTTTCATTCAATTCACCACATAACTGATAATGTTAAGTAGAATGAGATATAGTGCCCAAGGCATCAAAAGCATGTGAACTTAACTTTTTAGAGTGCCAGATCTCTCTTAATGGTTAGAAGCAAAGCCTATTAATTCGTTGTGTTATAGAAATGCACTATCAGAATTATTCTTGCTAGGTATAATCTTTTGCATGCATTATGTATCAACCTTTAAGAACTATGTCATGACCCTCTTTATATTTAGCAGATCAGGGCCCTGCTGTAATATGTCCATGTCTTATGGTAACTATCTATAAAAGCCTCACGCTAATCATAACCCTTGAAAATTAGGGTAAGTAGGTACAGAAATTACCTTATTTGATGGAATACTGGTACTTGTTAAACTCAATTGTATGCCAGTCTTCAGCTTTTCCCAGCTTTAATTAACTATGCTGTCAGTGGCAATATGTTAAGGGGCTAAAATGAACTACAAGAGACATTCCTTTCTATATTACTCTTTCAAATTCATTCCACAAACTAATGAGGGTGATTTTTCCATCTGATGGGTATGCTTTGATTCATCAGTGAATTAATTAGAATGTCTGTCCAAATTATGGCGAACAAATGTCAACATATCACAGCAATTACCATTGCACCTGGCAATTTTGTTGAGATTTTTGACAGCCCTCTTACAAAAAAAGAGAGAAGAAATTAAGAATAATTAGTAAATAGTGTTACCACCAATAGACTCCATTCCTGATAAGGTGCAATCTTTCTGACCTCTACTCAGAAATAAGTCAGCAGATTTTAGAATTTCACAGCATGACTAAGTTTCAGCTAGTTGTGTACAGGATTACTGAGTAAAACCAATAAAAGGAACAGAATTATATATAAGAAAAAATATAGCTGCAACTGCAATAAAGAATATGTTTTATTCATCATATTGCCTCTCAACAAGATGTACCACCGGGGTCTACTAATCTGATCAATTCTATTTTGCAAACTAGTGCCAAAGTGGAGATGATATTGCTGAAGAAATTAATGCAGCAATAGGTGTTTGTTGAATATTGTATTTTTTTAAAAAAATTAAATATAGGGAATTTGTTTCGCCTGGACTGAATTTCTGAGAAAATATGTCTATCAACATTCTCCAATTTAATACCCTCTCAATATGTTAGATTTCAGCCCCCAATCCTGCAGTTTGAGGCCATGTTGGTTAAAGAATTATGAGAACTGGCACTCACCTCTAAAATGCACTTGTCTTAAGAGAGGGCAATGCACAGTGTAAGCAATGTAAGAATGTATTTGCAGAAAATAAAAATTAAAGATGATTTTATTAAAAAACCCAATTACATTTCAACTGCTTTATAGCAGTTATAGCAAACTCTATAGGGCTTTTTGGAGTATATTAAGAATCCCAGGACGGAGGAAAAGATCATGATGATTTATGTATCTGATACCTTATCTATGGAGTACTTTTAATTAAGAAAGGTGCTGCCAGATTTTATCTATTAGTCAAGATACTACAATATGACTGCTGAGGAAAAGGCAAGAACAATGGGAAATAATTTATATATGACAATAGGAAAAACTCACAGTAGACCGCCAAAACAAGTCTGCAGTTTTCCACTGGTCTTGCTCATTTGCAGATTTTGTACCTAATGGATTAGAAGTTTAAATACTGACTAAATTAAAAATTGCAGGTTCTTTTTAAAGAACAAGATGAGTATCTATTTAGATTTAACAAAGATTAGTTATAAAGCTGAATCACAAGTAAAAAAAAAGTTCTGGAAAAATGATAAAGAGTAAGCATGCACTAGTGTGGTGCATCATCTGGTCTTAAAGATTTACTTCCATGGATGTTTTAAAATATTCCCTCAGCTGCTTATTATTCCATCAAAAAGGAAAAGTACCATAAGCAATTAGGACTCAGTCACTCACAGGGCCTAGTCTGCCGTTTTATGGGATCAGCCAGCTGTTTGATGAGTTTATTTATTTGTATTAAAATGATTGTGTAATATAAATTGTATGTGATGATGCTAATGATGCCAGTGGCAGATTAAATATAGCTTCTGTCAGCGCAAACTTACCGATTTCTGTTTCTGCTTAGCTATAGCAGCATGAAAAAGAAACAAAGAACAACAAAGGCATGCACGTTATTGTCCTGTCAAGAGACACAGACAGTCAACAGGACTCAAATGTAACACAGTGCAGTGAGCAGGTGTACAGATGGCATCTTGGAAGTAGGTGTTACCTTCTTAAAGAAGGGCATTCTTTTCTCTTTGGAATGGGGTGATGTGACAGTGTTTGCACTGGGTTTGGGGGAGCGATGGTTTGCTGGAATATCAATTTCTTCTGCCTCTAAACCAGTGGCATCTATATCTATAGCTATATACAGATAAACAATATAAAATTATGAGACAGGAAGGAGAGGTACATATTAAAACAGTAGTGTTGCATGTTAGATCCATCAAACAGAAGGAGAAAACGGGAATTCTAGAAAATATACTATTAAGTATAATTAAGTATGTACATTCAGGATAATATACCATATACACGGGCAGATAAACGAAGGATTTTATGTGTCAAAATACACCCCAAAAGTTGGATTTAGCTTACTCACACATTGGCTTATCTGCAAGTATATATGGTAATACTTTTTTAAATTACCCGTACATACTTCTAGATAAACCCGTCCTTGGACAAGCCAATCCTCAGAGTTTTAACGAAAATACCATGAAAAATGTGCCACACACATATGTATAAAAGTATAAATTATATCCAATATTTGGTCATAATTTTTGCAATTTTACTAACAATTCATATCTATAAATATACTTTATTGTAAACTGATCATATATATCTAAGAATGAGGAAATATTTGTATCAAACACTGAATTCACAAGCAGCTTTTACAACCAGTGTTACTGGATGAATTTATGAAATTCAAAAGCCTTAGAACAGAGATTAATAAATCTTAAAGAACAATATATCAATATATATAACAACTTCGGCAACGTTAAGATATTTGGATTTTAACTGCAGAATTCCCCAACTGCATACTTGATTGGAAAAGTCTGGGAATTAAAGTCCAAACATCTTAAAGTTACCATGCCTGAGAAACACTGATCTAATATGCGATTGTCCATGGGCAAACACTATATACTGAAAATCATACTTCCTGCTGGAATCAAAATCATAGAAGAATTAAATTTTGGACCATGACGAAAACAAAAAAAAAGTCAGCCTAATTATTTTGTTCTCTCAAGAAATGAATGTAGATCAGTATTGCAGATAAAATAATTATAAATTTTAAAAATCTCTTGTGTAAATATTAATATATTGTATAGAGAAGGAATTATATCTAATAAATTGGTTTTGCACAAATCACAGCAGTTTTAAACAGCTGTAATTTACTTTTTTTATCAATGAAAATCTGATGTAATTATGTGGGAAGTTAGAAAGTTACCTAGATTTCCATTTCAACAAACTAAAGTTTTGCTCAAGTTTAAATGAACATATTTCACTTAAATATATTTGTATTATGCATGTACCGGTATTAAACAAATCAGAACAGACTACCACTTTATTTTAATCCTTGCAAAGCATACAAATGACAAATGAAGTTTTTTTAAAAGAAGTATAATTATAAGGACAATTTCCTCTTTTAATATTATTATCAGTACAAATACTCTTAAGTATTTTTAAAATTGTGCTATTTTATGCAACATTGCAGGATTAATCAGTCAGAAATTAAGCTAGTATTATCCATGAATTCAAATAGAAATAATGTGTGTGTTTTATATTTGAATGACACACAAAGCCACTAGGAATGATTCATAAATCATGACCAAAAGCTGCATTATGCTAGCCATTTTTGAAAGGAGTGGCTTCCAACTGAATATGGAATTCAACAGATTTGTGACAATTGTTTTACAATTAAGTTTGATGTGCAAACATAAAATTCAGTTATTTGAGAAATTTTAATCAACAAATAATGCAACAAGTTTACTGGAGTATTGAAATCTTTGTTTTTACTTCACCATGAGACATTTGGTTGAAAGAACAGAAGTTATAGCCAAGGTTTAATTCCCACCTTCTAACCTTTAGGAGGGCACACCTTGCCTCACGAAGTTAAAACAGCTTTTATTTTTGTTTTGTTTTTTTTTAAAAAGTTAGTTAACATATCTTAACATGATGAATATTTAATATTAATATTGTAATAACATTGGATGATGTTTTGGGAGTTTATTTTTAAAGTATTGTATGTAATTGTCTTGACTATATTATGTATTATGTAGAAAGGTAGGAAGGAGCTCAGGTTGCATAAAGCTTGGGACAAGTGAGTTTGAAAAATTGCCTTTTACTTCATGAAATCATCCAGGCTCTACCACCATTACTTAAAGCCCTATAGGTTGTCCTTGACTTACAATTGAACCCAGAATTTATATTGTTAAGTGAGACATTTGTTAAATGAGTTTTACCTCATTTTACAACTTTTCTTGCCATAGTTGTTAAGTGAATCACTGCAATTGACAAGTTAGTAACCCAGTTATTAAGTGAATCTGTCTTCCCCATTGACTTGGCTTGTCAAAAGATTGAAAAAGATGATCACATGTCCTTGGACACAGCAACAGTCATAAGTATGAACCAGTTGCAAAACATCTGAAATTTGATCACATGATCATGCAAATACTGCAAATGTCATAACTGAAAAATTGTCATAAGTCACTTTTATCAATGCCATTGTAACTTTGAATGGTCACTAAATGAACTGTTGTAAGTACATACTCCTAAAGTTAATAAAAGTTATTAGGCAATGGCTATTGACTAACTGGTTGGGTTGGCAATATATATAAATCATCAATGCATGTTTGCAGTCAAAATGTAATGTATAGCTTTAAGACCGTAATGCTGTATTGCATCATACTGTATTCTGATTGGCTAGCTCTGTAGCCAATGTACTTAAGAGGAAGCTTGAATTATGGCTTATTTTTTCTTATTACATTATTATTGCTACCTCTGCTCCTCACCGCCTGTTCTCTCTGCATGATCACTGATTGATCATTGTTACTTGTTGTTTTTCTACTGTTTTACTGATCATTTTACTGCTGTACTTATCCTGTTTGCAACTCCAAAAAGAACTGTTTTATTGCATATGACTACAACAAATGGTAAGCAGACTTTGTTCTTAGAATATCCCTGGATTGACAATTTAACTATCTTTATCTGTGTATGACCTGGATTGCTTATTGGACTTTGCTTTGCTTTATCCTAAAAGTAAAAGAATATCAAAACTCAGTGTGTCTGTGTATTGACAGAGCTTAGTCACAATCACTCTCAGCCATTTCTCATGTGCACAACCTTGTTACTCAAGGGTTACTCTGCGCGTATTCCTTAACAAAAGTGATAGTTGAAAGAGAATTCAAGGATAGGAATACCACATACCAGTGGTTTGGAATTTTGTTTTTGAGGAAGTCAAGTTAGTGTTTTGTAACTAATGTTAAAAAGAGAAATAAAAAACATACTGGTCTATCAAAATTTAAGTGTTTAATATTCTATTTCATTATATAGTTTTGACTGGTTTTACTGTGATGCATATATATTTATGAAGCTTTTCTATGGGATTTATTAATTTGTGTTTTAGTGCAATGACTGCTTTAATACTTCTTGTAAGTTCTGTAGAATTCATGTTGATTGGAGACCAATATGTTCTTTAGCCAAAATATTTATAATATAATATAATATAATATTATATTATAATAATATAAGAAAAGCAAATTCTTACAATTATAATATTTCAAGGATACAGACAAGAAGAATCAAAATCACAAAATATCATTTAAAGTAAAAATAATAAAATAATAATAAAAATCCACATTAAAAATAAATATTTAATACATTTTGCAGTAAAATGAAATCCTGTTAATTACGTTATGTTAAAGGTAAAGATAAATATTTCCCATGCCCAATCCTGTCTGACTTTAGGGGATCTCAGTTTCTTAGTCAAGGAAACCAGTGTTGTCCAAAGACATTTCTGTGGTCATGTGGTCCGCAAGACTATATGCTGAGGTGCATGGAATACCATTTCCTTCCCACCAAAGTGGTACCTATTTATCTATTTGCATTTGCACATGCTTTTAACCTGTTAGGTTTGCAGGAGCTGGGGCAAGTAACGGGCAATCTCATAGAGTGGCATTCAGATCTTGAATCCGGGCTGTCAGCTTTCCAGCTAATAACTCACCGTTTTTAACTACTGAGCCATCATGCTCCCATAAATTATGTTAAAAGCATCTATTACTGCAGTCATCTATTACAGTAGCATCAAAATTAGTTATTTCATGGTAGGAAACTCTTTTATTTTGTAGATTTAAAACAATGTCTTTCTTTTTTTAAAATTAAATGCGGCTACAGTGTTGCGGTTACGCAAACCAAGAATGTTTTAACAAAATTTGAAAATATTCAAAACAACAGTATCGGGGGCAATCAATATTAACATTTCCATGTTAGAGACAAAGAAAACAAAGGGAGACTAATAATCAAGGTATTAGCTCTATAAGCATATTACAATAAAAGTTATGGAAATGGATTAATTCACTAATTCAATTTTTGCATTCCCTAACTTAAATCTCTTCAGAGGAACTCCTAGAAAATCTTGCTGGACCTTATTTTCCATATTTGCCAGTAAGATAGTAGAATGATATAATGTAAGAGTTGTAAGTAACCTTGGAGATAATATATTATCACCTGTGGGAAACCCACAGACAGTACATGACAACAAATTCAGTTATGATTAGAATATAGACTTGTATGCCAGATATTATGTAATCCCCTTTTAAAAAATATTTACGGGATTGACCATCAATTCTATTATATAAGATATAAATACATGATATTCTGCATAAGAACAGTACAATCTCTCATTATTGATGCTAGTAAGGTTACAGTTAGCCACACAAAGTTACATGTTTAGTAATTTATCAAAGATGCTATCAATTGATATTGGATGTTGTCTAGTTATTCATTTAGTTAAAAAAATTCAGTTAAGCAATCTTATGGCTTTATAATATTTCTGTTCAATTGTGAACAATTCTTGGACACTGCCTAAACAAGTTCCTGCTGTTTTCTTGACAAGATTTTCCAAAAGTGGTTTGTCACTGTTTCCTTCCCAGGATTGATGCTTTAACCACTATAGCAAATTGGGTCTCACATTATTTATATACCAAATTACTTTAACACAAACATGTGAATTAACTCTATCAATTCATTATGAAATGTATCCTCTGTCACAATTTTAGCAAATGCACAAAAATATATTATTTAACCTTTTTGATACGTTAAACTTGCTAATAATTTTTTGGAAAAGTTAATGGTTTCTACTACTAAAAATATTTGCCTCTTGATTGAAAAGTATAAAGTATATCAATATAGGCATATTAAGCGGACCATAATAAAGAACATATGACCCCTTACCAGATGATGGAGGTGTAGACTTTCTGGAACTGGGTACTACATCACCCAAACTAGATGATGAATTTCCTCCTGATTTACTAGAGTAAACAAATAAATAAACAGTCTTTTGATTATCTCATAATTTGCTTAAATCAGTATCAAGAGATAATATTATAGTTTTCTCCTTGAACGCTTATAGAATTATAATAATATGCATTAGAGAATTCCAGTATGGCAAACCACAAGGAAAATGTAAATAATCTATCTGTACAAATAATTATATAATGAAGTACTCTAATGTGTATTTAAAATGGCTCCAAAATCCAAAATCACAATCAAGGTAGACTTTTATTGCTACGTCACTTACCAAAAATTAATCTTTAAATATTAAACTGAATATCTGATTATTTCCAATTTTTTTTAGTGGCTCTTCTTCAATATGATCATTTTCCACAGGTGTCACTTATGCAACAATTTTATATGATGAGTGATTGTATTACTGCTGGATGTAACTCGTACTTTCTGCTGGTGATTTGTGAAGTCAGATATGGCTTCTATATCTGAACTAAGAACTTTGAAACTTTCAAGAAAATGAATTAACAGGCTAGGAAAGACAATAATTTTGCTTTGCTGGAAAGGCTTCAGCAAAGACTTATTGACTACAATTAAATTGGCCACTGGAATACTCCCTCTTCCTATTTCCAGAGTTATTATTTACAAGACAGAAACTTTCTATTGAATAAATTGGAGCCTTTTTATTGATTAAAAATTTAACAGTTCAAGTAGAATTAAATCAATATTTAAAAAATCCTAAGGACTTTGAACAAATAGTTATGTGATTTCTATACTAAAAGATCTACAGTACATTTTAGAGAACTTCTGGAAAAGAATTAAGGGTTCTTTTTCCATATTACCCAGCTTAGGCAGAATTTTTACTATAGAATTGTGCATATCTTCTCTTGATCATACATATATGCCTTTTTAAAGGTTTTTTTTTTAATTAAGGGTTCTTAAGAAAAAGTTTTGCCACTTTTTCTTAAGTGGTGTCAGGATCTATAGATCCTGACAGCAGAGAATATTTGTAACTAAGAGTTGAACTGTTGAATCCTTGCTAGCACTGATGATGTTACCTAGTTTGGTAATGAAATGTCTACACAGAAAACACCAAGGAATCCATGATACATATAGATATATAAATATGTGAAATTGCAGAAATACAATTTAAAAGTTTGTTTTAAAAAGGATTTGTGCTCCATAATACAGTTATTTCCTACACAAACTATTATATTACATATATAATATGTAGCATGCATGCAGCAAAAAGGAGACTGAAGAGTTTCCTTTCCAAATTTTTATCTAAATTTTTAAGGGGCCCTAGGGAGAAGGATAATGGGATTGGACATAGGGTTGTGGGTTTGGGGAATAACCCACTGAGGGGGGGGACCAGGATGGGCTGGGGGTCAGGGCACAGGGGACGCAGGACTCCGGGTTGATGAGGAGGTTAGAGCTCGAAACGAGGGCCAATACATCAGTACTGTGAGTGGGAGGGGCAGATATGGCGGGAGCAGGGGGCCAAACCGGGTTATGGGAGTGCACACCCGCTGTCTCCGAGCGGTGGCGCGCTCCGACCTCCAATGCTCCTCTCATTCCCCAGGTTGTTCAGATTCTCAGGCCCTTGATCTTCAGTTGATGCTGTGCAATGCCAGATCCGTTGTAAATAAGGCCCCTCTTATTTGTGATCTTATTCAGGATGGGGGAGCGGATCTGGCAGGAATCACGGAGACCTGGTTGGGCCAAGAGGGGGGAGTCCCCCTCATTGAAATGTGCTCTCCTGGTTTCCGTGCACTGCATCAGCCAAGGTCACAGGGTAGGGGCAGGGGGGGGGAGCGGTTATCATAAAAGAAGGACTTAATCCGAAGGAGGTCACTGTTCCTCAGATTGCTGGATGTGAGTCCCTCCTGGTGAAGTGGGGTCATAGGGTACAGGTGGGTTTGCTGATCACGTACCTGGCTCCCTGCCACGTGGCAGCGGCCCTGCCTGAACTGCTCAACGTTATAGCCGGAGTGGCGGTTGATACCCCGAGGCTTATGGTCATGGGAGATTTCAACCTGCCATCCATCGCTGAAGCGTCTGAGACAGCGAGGGAGTTCATGGCTTCCATGACGGCTATGGACCTGACCCAATTAGTGCATGACTCCACTCACACAGGGGGAAACACTCTAGACTTGATTTTTGTCTCTGGTCAGTGTCAGAGTGATCTCGATATCGGGGATATAGTAACTGAACCCTTGTCATGGTCGGATCATTCCCTCCTTTGCTTTGACCTTTGAACCGCTACACCCCGTCGCAGGGAGGCGGAACCGATGAAGTGGTTCCGTCCCAAGCGCCTAATGGACCCGGAGCGGTTCCACACGGAGCTTGGGCCATTTCCTGAGTCTCTGACTCACAACTCGACCGAGGACTTGGTGGCCGCCTGGGATAGGGCAGCTACCGGAGCCTTGAATCGGATCGTGCCTTTGCGGCCTCTGACTCGATGCCGGTCTCGCTTAGCTCCTTGGTTCACTGAGGAGCTGAGGGAGATGAAACGTCGGAAAAGATGCCTGGAGAGTGATTGGAGGACCAGCCGAACCAAATCTGACCGAACACTAATAAGATCTCACATTAGGACTTATCTAGTGGCGATAAAAGCGGCAAAGTTTAACTATTTTTCCACTCTTATTGCATCATCAGATAATCGTCTGGCCACACTGTTTAGGGTGACCCACTCCCTGCTCCTTCAGGAAGTGCGGGAGGATCCCTTGGAGGGTAGAGCCGAGGATTTTGTACAATATCTGTATGACAAAATCGCTCAGATTCGGGAACACCTGGACTCTGACATAGTAGACTCAGGGGAAGGGATAGGGGCAGGTCTTGAGAATATTATCTGGGAAGAGTTTGATTCTGTGACTCTCGAAAACGTGGACAGGATACTGGGGAGACTGAACGCTACCACATGTTTATTGGACCCGTGTCCCTCCTGGTTGGTGCTGGAAGTTACACAAGGCTGGCTCCAGGGAATCATAAATGCTTCTCTGAGTGAGGGTGTTTTTCCTACTGCCTTGAAAGAGGCGGTAGTGAGACCTCTCCTCAAGAAGCCTTCCCTGGACCCGGCAGTATTGGCTAATTACCGTCCAGTCTCCAACCTTCGCTTTGTTGTGAAGGTTGTTGAGAGTGTGGTGGCACGACAGCTTCCTCAATACCTGGATGAATCGGATTATCTAGATCCGTTCCAGTCGGGCTTCAGGCCTGGGTACAGCACGGAAACGGCATTGGTCGCATTGGTTGATGATCTCTGGAGAACTCGGGACAGAGGTTGCTCCTCCGTCCTGGTTCTATTAGACTTCTCAGCGGCTTTTGATACCATCGACCATGGTATCATACTGCACCGGTTGGAAGAGTTGGGAGTGGGGGGCACCGTATTGCGATGGTTCTCCTCCTTTCTCTCTGACCGGTCGCAGACTGTGTTGACAGGAGGGCAGAGATCCACTCCGAGGCCCCTTATATGTGGGGTGCCTCAGGGGTCGGTTCTCTCACCCCTCCTGTTCAACATTTATGTGAAGCCACTGGGTGAGATCATCCGTGGTTTCGGTGTGAAGTACCACCAGTACGCTGATGACACCCAGCTGTACATCTCCACCCCAAACCACCCCAATGATGCCCTTGAAGTGATGTCCCAGTGCTTGGAGGCTGTACGGATCTGGATGGGGAGAAACAGACTCAGACTAAACCCATCCAAGACCGAATGGCTGTGGTTTCCGTCATCCCGTTATAGTCAGTTGACACCAGCTCTGACTATTGGGGGCGAGTCATTGGCCCCCACGAAGAGGGTTCGCAACTTAGGTGTCCTCCTGGACTCACAGTTGTCTTTAGAAGAACACCTGACAGCTGTGGCCAGGAGAGCTTTTTATCAGGTCCGCCTGATACGCCAGTTGCATCCCTTTCTGGACCGGGATTCGTAAACACAGTCACTCACACCCTTGTCTCTTCCCGCATGGACTACTGCAATGCTCTCTACATGGGGCTCCCCTTGAAGAGCACCCGGAGGCTCCAGTTAGTCCAGAATGCGGCCGTGCGGGTTGTTATGGGAGGAACATGGCACTCCCATGTGGCTCCCCTCCTGCGCGAGCTGCACTGGCTCCCTGTAATCTTCCGGGTGCGCTTCAAGATTTCAGTTACCATCTTTAAAGTGCTCCATGGCTTAGGACCGGGATATCTTCGAGACCGCCTTCTACCACCAATAGCCTCCCACCGACCAGTACACTCCCATAGAGAGGAACTTCTCGGGGTGCCGTTGGTCAAACAGTGTCGACTGATGGCCCCCAGAGGGAGAGCCTTCTCTGTGGGAGCACCCACCATCTGGAACGAGCTGCCCTCGGAGATACAGATGATCCCGGATCTTCGTGCTTTCCGCTGTGCCCTCAAGACATTCCTATTCAAGCAGGCCGGCCTGACCTAATCTCGTTTAAAACTACTTGAATTTTTAAACTTGAACCTGCCCTATAAATTGAGATGTTGCTTTAATTCTATTTCTGAACCAAACTATTTAACTGTAATTTTGATCGATTTTTGAATTTAATGTTTCACATGTATTTTTCATTCAACTGTTCACCGCCCTGAGTCCTTCGGGAGTAGGGCGGTATATAAATTAAATAAATAAATAAATAAATAAATAAATAAATAAATATTACATAGTTTAATTGGATACAAACTAATGGACCTAGGGTTCTTATTTAAGGCACAAATTGATCAGACTTGAATTATCCTATATCAGACACATATATAGGCATAACTCTCTTGAGAACTCTATAATACTGGGACAGATAGAAGGAAAGAGAAGGACAGCCAACAGCAAGGCAAATTGACTTGATCTGAGTAGCAACTGATATACTTTTGTAAGTCTTAAAGGACCAGACTATAGACAAATCATCTAGGAGAAAATTTATGTGGTTAGTAAGGATCAAAACCAACTTGATGGCAAATAATCAATAAAGGTATACAATATTTCAGAAGGCAATCTTGGCAGTATGTTCAGAATATGAGAGGACAAGTCTTAATTTTATTTTTTTATTAATTTTATTTTACAACATTTAGAAATATTCTAGTGTCTGCCTCCTTCTAATGTACCTAGTGTAAATTCAAGATCATTTGAATTCTACAATAATAACAAAACTATTTAGCTAAAGTTGTGATTTCTTTTACTTAGAAGCATATTATTTAAGACAGTAAAATGTCAATATAAACCCTGAATCCTATCAAAATTAATTCTTTCAATGAAATAAATGGCAGGCAATGGGATTATTTAATAACATACCAGAATATTCATTAGTCCCTGACCTAAGTAATTTTGTATGCATTTTAATAACAATGAAATTATATTGCAGTGTCTACTCTGAAATTGCTGCAGCTAAAGACAGAGTGACCACTCAAAGGTGAGGAAGGGAAAATAAAGAAATAATGCTTTTCATATGATTTTTCACTCTTAAACAGATGATTAGCTAGTTGAAATAATGTGGCTTACTTCCTCTGTTTGACATTAGGACTGAACTTCTGATAATGAGAAGCAAGTTCTAATAATATGTCTGTAGTTTCAAATGTAAGAAGAATAGAGGAAATGAAGTACCACTATTATAACATGAAATATTATCTTTTCCCCTTCGATAGGTTCATTGTTTTAACATAAAACCTAAGGAATTCTGGTCAATCAAGCTTTCTGATTCTGTATTATAAAACAATAAACCAATTTTAGATTCATGCCAAATTTTGTTAACTCAGTCAAATTGCTGGGACAGTAGTAGTTTTCAAGAGAGAAGAGAACAGAAGTAGTCTTGCATGTTCTTATAGCAATTTCATGAATTATTCATGAAATGAATAATTCAGTGATGTCATGTTTTCCATTTTTCACTCAAGTAAAAAATGGTATGTGAACATCAGCAAGCTATAGCTGCATAAAGACACTCAAAACCTTTCCTAGGATTAAAGAATTAAAAAGACCAAAATGAACTTTTTGGGGGCCAGACATGTATGATCAAGAGATGATATAGCAAAGAGAGAGACTCTATATTCTCTATATAGAGGGACTTTTTGATTTATAGATTATAGCTTGACCTTTAATACCATCTTACCAGGAATTCTCATTGAAAAGCTGACTGACCTGAATTTCCTTCTCCTCATTTGTGACTGGGTCAAAGACTTCCTGACGGACCATCCACAAATAGTAAGAGTTGGGTCTCTGACATCTTCCACCCTGAAGCTTAGCACAGGCTCTCCTCAGGGCTGCATGCTCAGCCCCTTCCTGTGCTTTATACATATGATTGTATATCCTTGAATCCATCTAACACCATAATAAAGTTTGCAGATGACACAATGGCGTTGGGGCTTATAACTGGAGGGGACGAATCAGCATACAGGGAAGAAGTCCAGAAGGTATCCATATGGTGTTCAAAAACAACTTAAATCTAAATACTAGCAAGACAAAGGAGATGGTGCTAGATTTCTGGAAGCACAGAGAGGAACCTGCCCCACTGTATATCAAGGGGGACTGTGTGGAAAGGGTTTCCTCTTTTAAATTCTTGGGAGTGCTCATTAGTCAAGATCTCACCTGGAAAAACAACATGTCCCTGGTGGTTAGTAAGGCTCAAATGAGACTTCATTTCCTTAGAATCCTGTGAAAAAATCAGGTGAAACAATGGCTGATGACTTATTTCCATCAGTCTATGATAGAAAGTGTCCTCACATACTGTATAACAAACAATATGGTATGCTGGTCTAACAGCTGAGGACAGGAAGGCACTACAGAGAGTGATCAATTTGGCACAAGGAACCATCGGTTGTCCTCTAACACCACTAGATGACATCGCCAGGTCTCGCGGTTTCAGCAGAGTAAGGAAGACACTTAGGGATGATTCACACCCTGACCAGTGTCTCTTTTCGCTTCTACCATTGGGCAGAAGACATCGAATCATAGCTAGCCGGACAAACAGGTTTAAAAAAGAGCTTCTACCCATGGCTATCAGACTCTTAAACACAATCACAATCACTCCACACATATGGAAACGTATGACTAGTCTTTTTCCCCCCAATTACTTGTATTTGTGTTGTTTTGTATTTTCTGTTATGGATTGTACCAGAGAGGCTAAACCAATTTCGTTGTATATATGATGTACAATGACAATGAAGGCTATACTATATTGTGCACATTCCTATAGTGAAAATTCTGCCTAAGCTGGGAGATATGTAAATAGAAATCAATTTTCTTAGATTTTTCACTTTTCTCCTTTCAATTAAAGAAATAATGTTTTTGTTATATAACTTGATAAGAGATCCCAGATAATTTCACAGACATTTTTAATTACCTAGAGTAGAATTTTCCTTGCTTAGCTTTTTGTTCATGGTGCATCCTCATGTTTTCTAATTTCACTGGACTTGGTATAAATCCTATTTCACAGCCTTCTTTTACCAATCGCCCTATCCACCAGTCATTGTTAAATTTCTGAAAGAAAGAATGTCAGAATTATTTTGTTGGTATTTGTCAGTATCTATGTATTTTATCAAGCAAGATAAATATATTCAGAAAACTCACTGAGCTCTATTTACTTCATGATTAAATGTCCACAGAATATAGCTTTATTTACTTATGTACATTAAACTGTATATCAGCAATTGTACAACCAACAGATTTTCAAACTTTTGAATTAAATTTCTCCATGAAATACACCAGTGATGGCTAACCTTTTTGCCATCGCGTGCCAAAAGCGGGGGGAGCGTGGTGGGGTCACACGCACGTGTGCCCACATCCATAATTCTATGTGCCCTGCCGCCCCCCCCTGCTTTTGGCACGCGATGGCATGGTGGGCCCGTTTTTTGCTCTCCCCAGGCTCCAGAGCCTTTCTAGGAGCCTGGGGAGGGCAAAAACTTCCCCACCCCATCAGAGGCCCTCTGGAGGCCGGTAACAGTGTGTTTTTTGACTTCTGGTGGGCCCAGAAGGCCTGAAAATCAGCTGGCTGGTATACGCATATGTGCCAGAGCTGAGCTTGCGTGCCCACCGATATGGCTCCGCGTGCCACCTGTGGCACCCTTGCCATAGGTTCGCCATCACGGAAATACACCATGGTGAATGGCACTAATAGATTTGTACATGGAATGTCTACTTGCTGCATAATTCTGGGAATTGAAATCCACACAGCTTAAAATTACTGAGGTTTAGGAACAGCAGTCTAGATCTTAATAAAATTATTTCAAATGCATGGGATTACTGCTATTTGGCTCCTTCCATTATTTTCCAAATAGTTTTTAAATTTTTCATCAGAAAAAAACTGCTACTTAATGTTTTCTGATTGGTAATGCTAAGACCCCTATTTCAAAAAGCACCAAAATTCAGTAGGTTATAATTTAGAAAGGAGTGTTATATTTTAACAATACTCAAACAGTAGAGCAGCAAAAAACCAAAGTCTTTTTCAAACTATTTCTTTGTCCATGTGTTGCTATCAATTTATGAAGAGGCAATGATAAAAGAGGCAAACTATATTTTTTATAATCAGCTTGGACTCAATTCCAGCCTGTAAAAAAGGGGAAATTAACATATTGCTAGAAGCATAACATTATTTGTCCATAATACACAAATAGCTTCAGTTTTAGGAAAGGACTAATTTTCATTTTTTCCTCATTCACTGCCCTCCCCAATGTAGTTGTATGACCTATTTGTATATTTTTATGCATATATTATACATGTGTGTGTGTGAGAGAGAGAGAGAGAGAGAGAGAGAGAGAGATAGAGAGAGAGAGAGAGAGAGAGAGAGAGAGCGTGTGTGTGTGTGAGAGAGAGAGGACGCATGCTGTCTTAATAAATTTAAAAGTAGCTATGCAGAACTTAAATTTAAAATGCAAGTTGTGCTAAATTTGTACAATAGCAGGGCTTAGTGATTAAAAATAGAAAAAAATCTGTTAGCTACTTGCATTTTTTAAATCTTACTAATGCCTTCTCTGTTGCTTTTTTTCAGAATTTGGCCCATTTGTAATATCGGTGCAATGAAAAAGGAGATCAAAGAAACAAGTAGAAAAAATACCCCAGCACTTAAAGGGTTTAAGGCTTTCTCTTTTCTTTCTCACCATATACATATTTCCCCCCCGCATCCATTCACTACATATGATTTATCTTCAAACACAAGTATCTGCTATTATTGTACATTCCTAAACTTCACTTCAGAAAAAAGAATATATATTGTTCAGGACTTCACATTGATATTTACAGCTTTCACTTCTGAAACAAAGCATCTAGAGTGGTTTAAGAACGTACACCCACCTAGTCCAGCAGTCTAGAGTGGCAAACTAATTGTCAATAAGGCTAATAGCAGATTAGCCCCCTTTCAAAGTTAAAAAAACTGGCAGACAATTCCAAGATGTTGGGTAAAAAACCCTTTTATTTCTATTGATTCTTCCATATAATCTCACTGGGTAACCTCTGGTTCTAATAATTTTAGAGAGAGCAAATAGCTTCTCCTTGTCCACTTTATCTATGTCATGATAATATTATACATCTCAATCATCTCCCCTATCATTTTCACATTGAAAATGTCCAAATATTACAGCCTTTCCTCATAGAAAAGCTGCTCCAGCCCGTTAAGCATCTTAGTTGCCCTTCTTTGACCATTCTCTAGTTGTCCTATACCCTTTTTAAAAATATACCATTTTTTATATTAAAACTACATGCAATATTCCAGATGGGGTTACATCAATGATTTATGTAAGGTCATTATGACATTGGCATATTATGATATTGGCATTAAATATATCCTCCTCTGAGTACTTAGCTTAATCATGTATTACAGCTGAAAAAGGTTAAGGAAGATGGAAGCTTACTTCATTGAAAAAATATATACCTCTACTTAAATAAATTAAATCCCAGTATAGATATTATAATTAATCAACATTTTAAACATTTGTGCTATAATGACTATTGATAAACTAGTATATGGCCAAAATGATTTCATTTCTTTTCAGAAAGAATTATAAAATATTTGGAGCTAAGGTGTTTCAGGAACTAACTACATTATACAGTAGTTCCAGTGTACAGATAGCATGTTTCTATATTTGCAACTGATTCTCTATCATGATGCATGTTGTACAATGTTGAGAATCAAAATTAAAAAGTGCTTCATAAAGTGAGCCGTTGCCCTCGGTCACCTCCACCGCGTATGTGCGCACCTCCCGCTGGCCAGCTGATTTTTGGCTGGCCATGCCCACGCTGCCCCTTCCCTCCCAGGAGTCTCCACGCGGCCCGTTTTGGATGCCAGGTAAATACAGGGCTCGCGCAGAGGCTTTGGGAAGGCGAAAAACGGACCTCCTGGAAGTCCCGGAAGTCCGAAAACGAGTTGTTTCCAGCCTCTGGAGGACTAGGGGAGGCCGTTTTTACCCTCCCAGAGGCTCCAGGAAAGCCTCCGAAGCCTGGGGAGGGTAAAAAACAGGCCTACCAGAAGTATGTGCGCTTTCGGCACCCGAGGAAAAAAAGGTTAGCCATCACCGGCCTATATAGATTTGTTGCTACTTAGTTGCTTCATGCTTAGGAATTGCTCTTGAAAGACAATATTCAAGGAAGGTCCTGCTTAGGTTGCTCCTCTAGACTATCTTTTAACTCACAGAAAAAAGTCACAGTGGAAACCCACCTCCAACTAATTATGTAACAGTTTTTGCAAACTTTGCGTTTCTGCCCTCTAAGATATTCCTTTAAGGAAGATCTCAGAATTAAATGCACAGCTCTAATAGATTCTAGTCCCAAAATCTTTCCTTCCTTCACTTAAATCCTCATCTTTGTGTGAAACAGCCTCAGATTTTGACCACCACCATTGAGCTAGACATTCTGGTCCTTTCAACTAGCAGAATTCATACCTTTATATCTAGTGATTATACCACTGATATTTCCTTTGTCTGGTCAATATTTTCTTTGAAATTGTCAGTGTTCAGGTTAAGATATAGCCTTCTTTCAGAAGATATCTCTACCTACAGCAAACAAATTGATTGGGTAGCACTTTCTCAAATGTAAATTATTCTATTTGCCCTTGAGATGTGGCTATTTTCTCAGATGATAGGGGAATTGAACTACATAAAGTTACTATTTTAGAAATCCTAATTATAAATGTAAAAATTCCAGGCTAGTGAAAGATTTTTGTGTGAAAGCATACTATATATTTTTTCATTTTCCCAAGAATCTTTTTAAGATAAAGCAAGAAGGGTGACATTTCTCATTCTAATACTCAACATCTAATTTTATGTGTCACCAGTCAGGGTCCCTTTGTAAACTATATTCTACCCTCATGGATAAGTAGAACAGATTAGTGGACAGTCTCAAATGTAAATTATTCTCTTTGGGACTTTCCCTCCATATTGCCAATTGTTTAATGTGTATGTATAGAGAAGAGGCTTTTTGTGGGAAAAGACATCCCCATTTGTATCTCATTTTCAGGGATATAGGGATAAATAAAACAACATTTTGAAATTGAAGCTGCATGTTTATCAAGCAGGAATTAAATATGTCTCATCAAGCAGTTGACACAACAGCAGTGATTATAGTGTCTTCCATCACTGTGTCATTATATCTTACTCTGCTTCACTGGACTGAGAACTGAGACTTAAAAGTAGAACTGAGGCTTTTCCTTTGGTTTAAGATTGATTTTTCAGAAATAAAAATGGTAACATACTATTTAAGGTTCAAAAATTACGGAGAAAAGCATAAATGTGGACTATAACAATCCTACTTCCTCCCCTTAAAGTACCATTCATGTCCCTCTTAAATCTCAAGTAGCACTGCATGCCCAGTAGAACAGTTGGCAACAACCTTAATACTCCAAGTAAAATCTTTCATCTTCATGTTTCGTTATACTCACCTCATACTAAGGACTGCTTGGCTTTAAATGGCCCTCTATGAAAGCATGTAACCCACCCACTCAAGCAACCTTACTGATTTTCTGGATCCCACTATGTCAATCAAAATAATTGAAAGGATTTGATAGGAGTTGCACCTTGCCAGATGTTATACATGAGCAGTGGGTCTCCTGCCAAACAATTGTGCAAATTGCTCTATTATCTCTGTCACACAAACAATTTTCTTTGTTATTACATCTAAGATACATAAAACAAGCTTAATTAAGGGTAGTGTCAGAAGAGTATTGCAATAATTAATAATGTAAACTATTTTACTTCTTTAACATGTAGGAAATCTTTAGCGTCAAATGAGATCGCCATGCCTGGAACAGGGACATCATCATCATGGGCTGCACTGTAGTTGACATTTGTCCGTACTGCAAATGCAACAGGTTTTGTCTATAGAAAAAAAATGAGAGAAAAATGTATTAGTATTTTCTATTTGTCTTATTTATGATTATATTGTACAGTATTCCATAACAGGGAATCAAAGAGGCAAAAAGATTTATTTGTGTCATTGGAGGTGCCTTGCCTATATGCAAGGGAAGAGAAATCTACCCACAAATTGTACACTTGTAAGGATAATGCTCCAAACTATAAAAATCTAATCTCAAGTTTTCACACATTTTCACAACCATTCTGAAAAGTGAATCTGCTCTATTTTCTGACCTTAATGTGTTCCATTAATTTGCATTCAACTTTAGGCAGTCTTTACTTAAAACAAGGAAATAATTTTGATATCTATATTCAGCACTGTAAAAAGTTGCAGTATACATCTTGAAATGTTCTGGCAATGATATCTGGTAATAGATATTTAGTGATATCTATGTATTATTTGTTACCAACTTTCTATGTTTCAAATAAAACAACTGGTATTAAAAAAAACCTGGGAAAAATAAAAATCTTTGAAAAGAAACAGCTGTCAAAGTGTATGACAGCCTAAATATAGGCACTTTATAGCAAGTTGTTTCCAATTTCTCCATGGTAATCATGTATAGGAAAAGAAAAAGACCAGTCTATTCCTGGAGCCTATTATCTTAAGAACATGCATTTAAGAGACATAAAAGTTCAAAACTTCTTGCACACAGTGATAATTGGCAAAACAAGTAAAAAATCTATATAGCAGATTAAAGCTGATAGTTTGCCCACCAGTGGACCAATCTGCAATATTTTACACGTATGACTGAAAATGCTTTTAAGTTACTGGTTTAAGGGGGGAGGGACACTTGTATTTTAGTTTAGTATATTTAACCATTGAATGGAATGCTCCTCCATACTGCATAGGTCTCTACCTTTTTTTGCATTTTTATTTTTTTAAAAAATGTAAATAACTTAAAATGGATCTTCAATCTTTAAGTAGACATCCTCTAAGAAAGTCTAGAAACTTTCTAGGAACCAGTATGGATGCTGAACAGTCATTTAACATTTATCTGTTTCAAATGATACATCCTGACTTCATAACTCAGGTTTCGATGCTGCAATATACTCTTATGGTGGTCCTAAGTTAGTCAAGAAACACAGCTGGCTCATACCATAGCAGTAATGCTGATGAGTGATGATTCTTTGATGAAACAATTCAGTGCATATTGGTTTCCTTCCAAGCTAAGAAAGGCCTGTCCACCTTACACTTAAACTGCTCATGAGGCTGCCCAAACCCATAAAATCCATCTATTACTCTTCAGTTATTCATGTAACCTACAGTGAACACTTGTTAATTCTTATTTTTTAATGATGCACTTCAGTTTAAACAAATCCCAACTTTATTATGCCTTAGGCTCAGGAATATTCACTCAGGCTTTTTAATGCTACTATTTTAATTTTATCCTATTTTTCATTTAAACTTTATAGATGTGTTAATTGTATGTTTTCAAGCTACTAGAACCTTTAAAGATATAAATAGGTAAAATAAATAAATACATTTTGCCAAGTAATTTATTATTGTGACTGGAGTCATAAACATGACAGAAAAAATAAAAATAACAGAAATAACAATGCAACATGTATAAAAAGAAGTTCAATTTAAAAATAAATTAAGTTGAAATAAAATCAATGCTACAGTTTGGAATTTTAAAAATATTATTTCTGAATTTAAGAGAGAATACAGCAAAAGTAGTGACCTGACCGCTAGCAAATGGAATTGCATTTGCAATAGTATATTGGTAAGAAATGACACTGAACATTTCCTTATATGTCGATTTTCTGAAGGAAGTTCATGCACAGAAAAAATATATTACTGGTAAAAGGCAGGTTCCTTGTTCTAGCTTTGAATTGTAAGACTGCAAAAAGAACCCTTAGACCAAAAGGTATAAGCTGAATTACCTATTGTTATAAAAAAAATGTTAAACTGAAGGATCAATTAAAGTGCTTTTTCCAAACCACTTTAACTCCTGACATCTTTTTACATACTGTATGGGATTCTAATAAAGTATTTATGAGAAGACTGTTTATCTCTGGCATCTACTAGAAACAAAGTCATACACGAACAAAAGGACATTTTTGATAAATGGCTTGAAGTAACTGAACCTAGTTTGGGGCTTAGAACAAAAGATTGAAGTAATTGTAACCAATTCAATCCAATGGAAGTAAGTAAATAAAATTTACAACAAGATAATTTTTTCTAAGCAAAATTCCTTGAAATAGGCAATAAACCATACATTTTTTTGGTTTATCAAACTGTGAAAAACCAAAGAAAGAATTATTACATCAATCTGAGACAAAAAGAGGAGTACAGTCATGGCCATAAATGTTGGCACCCCTGAAATTTTTCCAGAAAATGAAGTATTTCTCACAGAAAAGTATTGCAGTAACACATGTTTTGCTATACACATGTTTATTCCCTTTGTGTGTATTGGAACAAAACCAAAAAAGGGAGGGGAAAAAGCAAATTGGACATAATGTCACACAAAACTCCAAAAATGGGCTGGACAAAATCATTGGCACCCTTTCAAAATTGTGGATAAATAAGATTGTTTCAAGCATGTGATGTTCCTTTAAACTCACCTGGGGCAAGTAACAGGTGTGGGCAATATAAAACTCACACCTGAAAGCAGATAAAAAGGAGAGAAGTTCACTTAGTCTTTGCATTGAGTGTCTGTGTGTGCCACACTAAGCATGGACAACAGAAAGAGAAGAGAACTGTCTGAGGACTCGAGAACCAAAATTGTGGAAAAATATCACCAATCTCAAAGTTACAAGTCCATCTTCAGAGATCTAGATTTGCCTTTGTCCACAATGTGCAACATTATCAAGAAGTTTGCAACCCATGGCACTGTAGCTAATCTCCCTGGGCGTGGACAGAAGAGAAAAATTGATGAAAGGTGCCAACGCAGGATAGTCCGGTTGGTGGATAAGAAGCCCCAAACAAGTTCCAAAGCAATTCAAGCTGTCTCCCTGCAGGCTCAGGGAGCATCAGTGTCAACGCGAACTATCGATCGACATTTAAATGAAATGAAACGCTATGGCAGGAGATCCAGGAGGACCCCACTGATGACACAGAGACATAAAAAAGCAAGACTACAGTTTGCCAACATGTACTTGAGTAAGCCAAAATCCTTCTGGGCAAATGTCTTGTGGACAGATGAGACCAAGATAGAGCTTTTTGGTAAAGCACATCATTCTACTGTTTACCGCAAACAGAATGAGGCCTACAAAGAAAAGAACACAGTACCTACAGTGAAATATGGTGGAGGTTCACTGATGTTTTGGGGTTGTTTTGCTGCCTCTGGCACTGGGTGCCTTGAATGTGTGCAAGGCATCATGAAATCTGAGGAGTACCAACGGATTTTTGGTCATACTGTAGAGCCCAGTGTCAGAAAGCTGGGTTTGCGTCGGAGATCTTGGGTCTTCCAGCAGGACAATGACCCCAAACATCCATCAAAAAGCACCCAGAAATGGATGGCAACAAAGCACTGGAGAGTTCTGAAGTGGCCAGCAATGAATCCAGATCTCAATCCCATTGAACACCTGTGGAGAGATCTTAAAATTGCTGTTGGGAAGAGGCGCCCTTCCAATAAGAGAGACCTGGAGCAGTTTGCAAAGGAAGAGTGGTCCAAAATTCCAGGTGAGACGTGTAAGAAGCTTCTTGATGGTTATCGGAAGCAACTGATTTCAGTTATTTATTCTAAAGGGTGTGCAACCAAATATTAAGTAAAGGGTGCCAATGATTTTGTCCAGCCCATTTTTGGAGTTTTGTGTGACATTATGTCCAATTTGCTTTTTTCCCTCCCTTTTTTGGTTTTGTTCCAATACACACAAAGGGAATAAACATGTGTATAGCAAAACCTGTGTTACTGCAATACTTTTCTGTGAGAAATACTTCATTTTCTGGAAAAATTTCAGGGGTGCCAACATTTACGGCCATGACTGTATATCAACAACAGAAGAGATGACGTATATGTTTAATATTGTTCTCAACTACACAGCAAAAGTCTTAAATCTGGAGGGGGAAATCAAATATGACAGAAATTCATTATGAAATTGACAGAATTTCATTATGAATTTGACAGAATAACGAAAGGAAGTTATCAATAAAGGAACTGCAGAAGACGAAACAAACGAAGCAACAGAAATGAAATTGAGTAAATTCCCAGGACACCATCCTCTCTGCCCTTCCGGCTGCTCCTGCCACTGACGGATGTTTTTTTGTAACAGATTATAAAATCTTCTAGAAAATTGTAATTAAATTGTTAACTGTTCAGGGAAGGGAAGGGGAGGGGAGGGGAAAAGCGGGGAGGGGAGGGGAGAGGAGAGGAGAGGAGAGGAGAGGAGAGAGCGGAGAGGAGAGGAGAGG
>WNWU01013629.1:6524012-6616704 GCA_012654045.1 Ptyas mucosa | reverse complement strand
GAGGAGAGGAGAGGAGAGGAGAGGAGAGGAGAGACTTGGAGATCTTCTAGTCCAACCCCCTACTTAGGCAGGAAACCCTATATCATTTCAGACAAATGGTTGTCCAATCTCTTCTTTAAAACTTCCAGTATTAGTCTGGAGACAAGTTGTTCCACTGATTAATTGTTCTGTCAGGAAATTTATTCTTAGTTCTAGGTTGCGTCTTTCATTGATTAGTTTCCATCCGTTGCTTTTTTGTCCCGCCCTCAGGTGCTTTGGAGAATAGCTTGACTCCCTCTTCTTTGTAGCAATCCCTGAGATATTAGAATACTGTTATCATGTCACCTCTAGTTCCCTCTAGTACTTTTCATTAAACTAGATATAATCAATTCCAGCAACCATTTTTTATATATTTTAGCCTCCAGTCCCCTAATCATCTTTGTTGCTCTCTTTCTAGAGTCTCAATATCTTTTTTTAAATCAAGGCGACCAAAATACTGGTTGCAGTATTCCAAGTGTGGCCTTACCAAGGCATTATAAAATGGTATTAACACTTCACGTGATCTTGATTCTATCCCTCTGTTAATGCAGCTTAGAACTTAGTTGGATTTTTTTTTTATAGCTGTAGCACACTGCTGGCTCATAGTTAAGTCATTTTCCACTAGGACTCAAAGATCCATCTCACAGTTACTATTATTGAGTGAGGTACCACCTACACCCATGATGGTGAATCTATGGCACGCATGCTGGAAGTGGCACGCAGAGCCATGTCGCCTGGCACGTGCAGGGTCGCCCATTCCTCTTTCAGGTTTCCGGGGCATGCATGCACACCAGCCAGATAGTCTGCTAGTTATTGGTGCGCATGGGTGCGCGATGATCAGCTGGCCTTCACGTGTGCGGCAGCAGCCAACTGAAGATACACTTAGCGCAGGTGCGCACCAGCCACATCATCACCCACATGCAGCCCCAGGACATCTACTCCTTGCCAGCCAGGAGTGCTGCCGCCAGCCACTCCCCTGTGCCCGCCCGCATACGTCACCACCGCTGCTGTGAGGAAAGGCCCCGAAGCTGCACTGCCTGGGATCCACATGAGCTGACACAGGGGGAGACCAGGTATGGCTGGACGCTGTCTGGAGTGTGAGGTTGGCAGGAGCTGCCACTGCCTCTTAGCCAGCGCAAACAGCCTGCTGCCGCAGCCTGCTGCCATCCTCTCTGCCCTTCTGGCTGCTCCTGCCACTGCCAGAGAAGTGGCAATGTGAGAACCGTCACCCCCAAGGGTGAGGGGGTGGCGGTGGAAAGGATGGGTGAGCCGGGGTTTCCGTGTCTCTCTGCATGAGTGGGCTTCTAGCGTGGCCCCAGGCCTCGGAGGGGGGAACTGAAGCCCCAGCATGTCCATCCTTTCTGCTCCCACCCTATTCCCCCCGCCGTCGGTGCTTCTCAGGCTACCACTTCCCTCTCAGTGGCAGGAGCAGCGCGGCGACAGGCTTCAATCCTTCCCCCGGAGGCCTGAAATGCAATGCACTTTTTTTTTGCCTCCGCACACCCCCCTTTTGGATTCAGAGAGGAAAGGGTTTTTGGGCAGCAGCAAATCCACCCAAAAAGGCTTTTCTCCCTGGTTCTCGGGTGCACAATGTAGAGCCGCGCGCCTTCCTCCTCCTTCTCTGCAGACTCTCCTTCTCTTTCCTCCTGGGCCAGAAGCAGAAGCCGACTGCTCTCCGCCTGGGTCATCTGAAGAAGAGGCAGGCAGAGTGGCTAGCTGCCTTGCCTTATGCCCCCTGCACAGCACCCAAAACTGTGGTGCTCCTGTTTTTCCTGTGTACGCCCCATTTTTGGATTCAGAGGAAAGAGTTTTCAGACGGCAGCGCTGAGATCCTATCCCCGAATCAAAAAGTGCACTGCATTCCAGCGGCAGATCTGGCCAGGAGGAAAGAGAAAGTGAGTCTGCGGAGAAGCAGGACGAAGGTGTGCGGCTCTGCAATGTGCACCTGAGAACCAGGGAGGAAAGCCTTTTCAGTGGCTTTGGGGAGGGGAGTGCTGCTGCCCGAAAAGGCTTTCCTCCGTGGTTCTCAGGTGAACATTGCAGAACTCCACGCCTTCCTCCTCCTTCTCCACAGACTCACTGTCTCTTTCCTCCTGGCGAGATCCGCCTGAAATGCAATACACTTTTTTGATTCGGGGACAGAATTGCAGCACTGCTGCCTGAAAATCCTTTCCTCTCCAAATCCAAAAATGGGGCATGCGGAGGCCAAAAAAGTGCATTGAATTTCAGGCCTCCAGGGGAGGGATTGAAGTCTGCTGCTGCACTGCTCCTGCCACTGAGAAGGAAGTGGTAGTGTGAGAATCGCCGGCAGCGGGAGTGATGAGGTTGCAGCAGAAAGGATGGGCATACCGGGCTTTCAATCCCCCCTCGATGCCTGGGGCCACAGCAGAAGCCTGCTCATGCAAGGAGACAGGGAAGCCCCGTATCGCCCATCCTTGCCAGCACCACCCCCTCGTCCCTGCCAGTTCTTGCGCTGCTGCTTCCCTGTCACTGGCAGGAGAAGCTGTGGGGGCGGCTGGCTTCAATCTTTCCCCTGGATGCCTGGGGCCACGCCAGAAGCCTGCTCGTGTGGGGAGACAGGGAAGCCCTGGCTCACCCATCCCTGTGAGTGCCACCCCCTCGCCCCCGCCGGTTCTTGTGCTGCTGCTTCCCTATCAGTGGCAAGAGCAGCCGGTGGGGCGGCTGGCATCAATCCCTCCTCCGGATGCCTGGGGCCACGCCAGAAGCCTGCTCGTGTGGGATGACAGGGAAGCCCTGGCTCGCCCATCCTTGCCACCGCCACCCCCTCACCCCTGAGGTCGGCGGTTCTCACATTGCCGCAGGGGGTTTGCTATGAAGCCTAGCACCCAGCACCCAGTGGGAAGGAGCCCAGGCAAGGCCGGGTGTTCAGAGCTTCCCCGGCCGGCGCATGGCACTGCCGAGGTGGCAGGGCCAAGAGCACTGCCGCTGGCCGGGGAACAGCTGTCTCGCCAGGGAACAGTCTGGTATCTGGTTGTGCTCTGGTAAGAGACGCACCGAGCCCCCTTGGAAAAATTGGGGGCACATGCATGGGGGATGGCCATGCACGCATGAGCAAATGAGGCACGCATTGCATTATGGGTACTGGCTCAGACTTTTGGCACGCAACACCAAAAAGATTTGCCATCACTGATCTACACTATACCTGTGTGCTTGGTTTTCTTTGCCTAAATATAAATATTACTTTTTTCACCACTGAATTTCATTTTGTTAGATAGCACCCAATCTTCAACTCTGCCAAGATCCTTCTGTATCTTAAGTTAAATTATATATTTTAATATAAGCTCTATTGTATTTATGTTATTTATTTTTAGTCTTGTATTGCTTATATATTTCTTTAAATTTTTTCCTTATTTATTTTGTTTCTAAATACTACTAAAGACAAACTGAAGAAAAAAAAATAAGATATCTATGTAGAAGTTTCTTTTCCTACTAAATGTTTGGGAGTAAATCTCATGAATTTAGGGAAAGTTAGTGGTGTAGTCCTGTTTTACATTCTCAACATGTCCCCTTTTGCTGAAGTAATTGGTTAATATAAAAAAGGGGGTAGATATTGTAAAATCTACCACTTTATTTATTGTAAAAAAAATAGATGAATTAAAAGAGGAATAGAAACAAGATTACATGAAATGCTAGTATCATTTTGCAAAGCCTTAGTAAGACCATACCTAGAATATTGCATCCAGTTTTGCTCACCATTCTATAAAAAAAGATGGAAAAAGTGCAGACAAGAGCCACAAAGATGGTTAGGGGCCTTGACACTAAAACATGTCATGAACGTTTGCAGGAATTGGGCATAGCTAGTCTAGTGAAAAGGACCATAAAAGGATACCATAAAAAGGAGGGTCCAAAGTATCCGAATGCAAGACAAAAAACAACGGATAGAAGCTAATCAAAGGAGATTTAACGTAGGACTAAGCAAAAATTTTCTACCAGCAAAAACAATCCAGCGGAGTAGCTTGCTTTTAGAAATTGTGAATGCTCCATTACCGGAGGTTTTTAAGAAGAGACTGGACAGTCAGCCATCTGAAATGGGTCTCTTGCTTAAGCAGGGGGTTGCACTAGAAGACCTCCAAGGTCACTTCCAACTCTGATATTCTATGTTCTAAAAGGAATGAAGCAATGAAGCATTTTTTTCTGCAGCCTCTTGGTCGAAGAGGTGGTAAAAAAGATGCTTTAAAAAGTCTCTGAGGATCCCAGCTGAGTTGCCTGATCGGCAGAGGCTTTTCAAAGCATTAGAAAAAATGCTTTGAAAAGTTTTTTTTTTAAAAAAGTTGGCCACGTCCACTGTCACATTACCCCCCCAAGCCACGCCCACGGAACCGGTAGTAACAAATTTTACATTTCACTCCTGTTAACCATCACTGCCCTAGGGTGAAGAATGAAGCACCACTGTTATGTAAGCTGCATTGGTGGCTAGTTTGCTTTTGGGTCATTTAGGCATGGGAACTGGTTATCCGATAAAACATCTTGCCCCAATGGGACTGGCCTGCCTAACCCACTCAGGAGGATGCCTTCTGTAGAACCCATCAACTAAGGAATTTTGATTAGTGGGGTCCAAGAGAAGAGTCTTCTCTGCCTTGGCTCCTGCCCTCTAGAATATCTTGCCCCTGGAGATGTGTTCATGTGTTCACCCTTCTGACTTTCTGGAAGGACTTGAAACCTGGCTCTGTTGTTAGTTTGTTCTGTTGTTGATGGAAATACACCATGCTGGAGGTAGATGATTGAATAAGGGACAAAAGCCCATTCACGTATTGTCCATGCTCTTTGTTCTTAATCTTTATTTGTTAATTTTAATGCTTTTAATCTTTTTATATTTCTACATTTATCCATTATACACTGCCAGAGTCACTTAATAGTGAGATGGCTTGCGTTTAAATATAATAAATAGATAAACAACCATGCAAATGTATATAAATTTGATCTTTCTCAATGAAAACATTGGAATTTAGTTTCTACTATTATTAAAAAAGTAATTTATTGATTTTAGTTTAGTTCCAAGAGTTCCAATCCATTATTAAACTAGCTAAAATTATAATACATTTATCAACTTTTCTGAGTACTATATCTGCATAACTATGTATAGTCTACATCATTTGTGTTTATTCAAAGTATTCAGATAAGCCAAGACAGGCTAGGTTTTTTTAAAACTCCGCCCATAAAATTCCTGAACTAAAAATAAACTCAATTAGCTTTTAAATGTTGCAACATAAATCCATATAAAAATTACTAGCAGCAGATCAGATCTGGTTGATACCCAGCTACACAACTGCCTCTGAATATGGAACAGCCATGTCCACAATATCTATTTCTGTGAATTGATTTAAGAAAAGAGCTGTGCTAGTGCAGTGGTTAGAATGCAGTATAGCAGGCTAAATCACTGCCAAGAGTTTGATTTTGACCAGCTTAAGGTTGACTCTGCTTTCCATCCTTCCAAGGTCGATAAAATGATGACCCAGATTGTTGGGGGCAATATGCTGACTCTGAAAATCGCTTAGAGATGGCTGTAAAGCACTGAGAAGAGGTATATAAGAGCTATTGCTATTGCCATTGCTAATAATCCCTGTTTAAAACATTGCTATATCACATAATACTTATTATTTCAGTACATCCCAATATGCTCATCCTATATTTTATTCATAAATATTAAACACATGCGAACACGTACCAACTTTGTGCATATTCATTTGCTGTATATATTAAACCAAAAAGAGCAAGTGAATAAAAAAGCATTTTAAAGAATTTCTTCATATTTTCATTGCAAAGGAAGCAAAGAATCAATAACCAAGAAAAAATATTATGCAAGCCAGCTTTCAAATATTTTGACATTCATATTTGTAGAACTGTACATTTTATTGAAAATAAATTAGCTTTGGGATTCCTCTTCAGTTTGCATATCGTATCACTATCACCTAAATTAATTTATTCCCAGTGATTCTGTTTGCATACAGCTATTGATGAATTATGATAAATTGAGTGACTTTAAAATGTTTTTAAAAAACTACATTATATCTTGGTATTTTATAATTGGTGGAGGAAAATAGGAAAATATCCCTCAAAACTGTAAAGCTCTAGGGTGTGCAAGATTCTCCAGTTATCTTGAGCAAACTAGACTCAGATCCTCCTGGGTAATATCAGTCAGCAAGCAAGAGGTAATTTATATCTCTCAATTTTAACTATATGGGTTCAGAAAATAATAACATCCAAACACCAGGAGTCTTTGAAAGCCAGCTTGGTCCAGGGGTAAGGAACCAGACTAGATACTAGAAAACTATGAATTCTAATTCAGGGTTAAAACCAGCTATTGAGTTTGTCAATCATTCTCTCTCAGTTCATGATGTCAAGTTCAGACTATAAACTAGAGAGGAAAGAAGCAGCAATTGGGTACGCTTAAGAACAAGGCTTGGAAACAGAAAGTCATTCTTGGAAATATTTGCCTTACGATATACGAGTTCCTTAGATGGAACAGATAACCATCCTAGGAATCTGAATATATAAGGCAATAAAGATTGCTGAAATCCTTGTATAAAAAAATAAAGATCAAGAATGCACTGAAAAAGAGGCACTTCAAATTCTAAGTATAGTATCTCTTCTGCTTAACCTAAGACTCACTTCACAGTCAACTCTATGAAATACATTAGCTGAACAAATTACGTTATTCTAGACATTCTTGAAATATAAAGACAATTTTTTTTGCAATCATTCTTTTGCTTCTTTTTTATAAAGGAGTCAACAGAATATAATTTAAGGCAGAGTTTGGCACTAACTGGCATGCTTGTTGAAAGTTATAGGTTTATTTACATTGGCAATGCAAAAGAATTCACACAGATATCTTTTGAAGGCATTACAGATAGTCCTTGACTTATGACCACAATTAGAACTGGAATTTTGATTGCTAAGCAATGTGGTTGTTAAATGAGTCATCAGAGGATCAGAGTCAACTTTACAACCATTTTTAAAGCAGTGTTTAAACAACTCACATAATCATTGAATCTAGGGGTGAAATGTAAAATTTGTTACTACCGGTTCTGTGGGCATGGCTTGGTGGGGAGGGTGTAATGTGACTGGGTGGGCGTGGCCAACTTTTTTTTTTTAACTTTTCAAAGCATTTTTTCTAATGCTTTGAAAAGCCTCTGCCGATCAGGCAACTCAGCTGGGATCCTCAGAGAGGCTTTTTAAAAAATACCTCTCTGACAATCCCAGCTGAGTTGCCTGATCGGCAGAAAGGTATTTTTTAAAAATATCTCTCTGCCGATCAGGCAATTCAACTGAGATCATCAGAGACTTTTCAAAGCATTTTTTTTACCACCCCCTCGGCCAAGAGGTTGCAGAAAAAAATGCTTTGAAAAGCCTCTGATGATCCCAGCTGAGCTGCGCGATCATCAGCTTTTTTTTTTACTTTTAAAAGCATTTTTTCATCAGAAGAGGTGGTAGAAAAAATGTTTTTAAAAGTAAAAAAGAAAGCCTCTGATGATCGTGCGGCTCAGCTGGGCATGGGGGGGGGGTCGCAGGGATTTTTGCTACCGGTTCTCCAAGCCACTCGCCGCCATCGCTACTGGATTGGGTGATCTGGTCCAAACCGGGAGCATTTCACCCGATTGTATCCCCAATTGACTTTGCTTATCAGATGCTGGCTGGGAAGATTGTAAATCACAAACAAATGACTGCATGTTACTGCAACTGTCATAAGAACCAGAACTTCAGTCACATGACCACAAAGGAGGATGGTCACTTTTTCTGAGGCCATCATAATTTTGAACCATCATTAAACAATGATGTCGAGAACTACCTGTACAAACAGTACTCTCATTATAGGTCCTACAATAACACTTACGTAATTATTATTATGGTTGGTTGCATAGTCAGCCAGATTTTTAGACTAGATTTGGCATTTTTAATCACCTATCGAGTTCATCCTAAGGACCTGGGATAGGCCGGTGTTGTTGGATGGTGGGTTCTACTTACCTTTACTACCGGTTCGCAACGGGTTTGTGCGCCGTGTTTCTGTGCATGCGCAGATCGGTGATGACGACATCCAGGGCAGTGGGTGGAGCCTCCCACCGGTTTTACTACCGGTTCTTGTGAACCGGTCCAAACCGGGGGCAAGCAGTATGTAAACTATTCCAAGTTAAAGCTGACTTTTGCAATTGATTGATGGCGATCTTATCAATGCCGAAGGGGTTCAAGTGGTGCTCCAGATATTTTGGAATTGCACCCAAGACACCTATCACTATTGGTACTATCTTTGCTTTCTTTCACACTGTCACTCTACTCCTATTTGCAGGTCTTTATATTTTGTGGTTGTTTTTTTTCCAGGTCTCATTCTTCTATTCTGTTGTCTCTAGGTCCTGCAACATCCACTATAAAGACTTTTTTTTGCTTTTCTTATCGCCAATCATTAAGTCTGGTGTGATATGTTGCAAGTGCTTATCTCTTTGAATTCTAAAGTTTCAGAGCACTTTAACATCTCTGAAATGTAATAATTCAAGTCCTAACCAAGGACCTAAGAATTATATAGGAAATTCAAAAGAGGATGAGGTTTTTTTAATATAAAACTTGGATATTCAGGTCTGATAAATTCAAATTTCCATATATTGGGGATATTCTTTAGATATTATTCTGAGGTTTCCAATCTTGATTGGTATATAATGGATTTCTTTTTCCATAAGCATTCAACTTTGATCTCAAGTCCTGATATTTCATTTTTCCCCCAATTGTTTTTCCTTAATCCTAGCATCATCTGAAATAGCAAAATCAAGGAACCATAATAATAATGTTTCTATAATAACAGTTATATCATAGCTGTTTGGATTTTAAGATCTTAACCCACCCATTTTTCAAACCATTCTCAATTTGATGGTGCCATCAAACCAAATTTGATGGTACTTTCAAACCAAATCTCTAGCAAAGTTTCAAATTAATAATTCTGGCAACATGATCATGATACTGCTTTTAGTCAGTTTGGGAAATTTTCCTCTAGTCAATGATCAAATGGTGAACTATTTGATCCCTTTACTACAAAGGGGACATTTGCTGTTGTTTGTTACATGTTGAATTTTTGCCTTCATGCAATTATTGGCAAAGTTTGTTCTGCAGCTGCTAAAATAAAGTTGCCAATTTCTTTCTGTAATGCTCCTGCTGTTAACCAACTCCTAGTACATTTTTTCAAAATCAACTTTTCTATATATCCTTCAAGTATTGACTATATATTGGCTTGTTTTTCCAATTAACAAATAAGATTTTCATTGATTTTATTTTATTAATGTTTTAATTCAACCTTTGTTGCTTTTAACAGTTTTCCTTGATTGATTTCCTTTAGCAAGAATTCCTGGCTTTTCTTATGTAGTCATTCATACCATACTTTTGTTTCTCCAGAGTTTGTTTCACATTGTCACATCGACATATTTTCATTAGTTTTCTTGTCGTCACTTTTTCAATCATCTTCAAAAGAATGTAAGACTTTAAACTGGAAAAATATATTTTAAAAAACATTTCGTATTATGCCATATAGAGACCCAGTCTCTGGGCTAGAAATAGGGGAACTGGGTTCTAGTCCTTAGATAGAAAGACCTTACCTTAATAGAAGGACTAGAAGGATTCTTAACATAGAAACTAGCTGGATGATATGGGTCAGTCATTACCTTTAGTGCTAGTATTCCTATTTTACAGGCGGAACAGTTCTAAAGTAATTAACTTGAATTTTGTTCATGTGTGACTTTTTGTTTATGCCTGACAAGAACAGAATCAATGCCTGAATCCAGATAAGGTTTTGTCACAAATTTGGGGAGAGAAGGAGAAAAAGCAAGTTGAATTATATAAAAAATGCCATTTTCATTAGAAGTTGCTAAAAGAAGGGAAAACGAGAACGGACTGTTGTGTAGAAGGAAGAGATATACACTTTTACTTTTGCAACAAATATGATCTGTGTTTAGTCTCCCCAAAAACGAATTATGCTTTAATTTTCATATGAAATATATTTTAAATATTCAAACTATCAAGGCCAATTTGAAACATTTTACAACAGTCATAAATAAAGCAAAACAGTAAAATAAAATTAAAAAACCCTCTAGATAAATGTATTCTAGTGAGCAGCTAAATGGATATGGATGAAATGCTCACTAAGTACTAATATAGTTATGACAGACATGGTTTGCATTATTCTCAGATTATAGTAATTCTAATGGGCAAGACATTTTAGATTAAGTGTCCAAAATAAATGATACTTTCCAAAACTGGACACATATTGACCTACTTTCGTCATTCAATCTCATCTTATTAAACAGAGATTTGTAAAAGCCTCTTGCCTGCATTAGCAACTTCTCTGTTCTTACCTTTCTACAAGCAATAATTAATAACTATTTCCTATTTTATCTGGGGAAAACAAATATAGTGATCCAACTATAAACTGTGACCTACTATTCTTGTTTATTTTAAATATGGTAATCATAACATCACTCTAGACAAAAAGTAAATACAGTTTGAACTGCCTAGTTTAGATACAGCCAATGCAAAGGGAGGAATAAGGAATCTGCATGTACATACGTAAAAGATGCATGCGTATTTTGACTTTACAAACAGAGGCATGACAGTCCAAGGAAGGAAAATGATTAATCTCAGTGATTTATGTAAAATGCTGGTGATGGATTTCTAAAATAGACTAGGAGATGGATCATATCCTGTTGTTGGACTGAATTCTATATTAATAGTGCCACTTTAAAAACCTAACAGTACAGTATATCATTGGGAAATGTATGCATCATTCTACCTATGCACAAATATTTTCAATCAAACTCTAGACAAGGCATTTCTGGTGATGCATACTATATAAAATTTCTACAATTTTTACCTTTTTTATTGTCACTTTGGTGCTAGGGATAAAAGGAAGTTTTTATCTTCTCAGCATTTAAAATATTCCAAACTTTTAAAGTCCTTTTTTTAATCTGTAGACTTCTACTTTTACTAACATATTTTTGCCATCTCCTCTGTTATTATTTTTTTTATACTTTGAAGTACTGTTTTGTTTAGTTGTCAGGCAACCCTTGAAATGACAAATAGCACTGAAAGTGCACGATATACACCTTAGAAATAAAATATATGAATAAAAATGTCTCCAGGTAATTATATGGGTAGAACTGCTTCTTTTATATTCAATTTGCTGAACTTGCAATGATTAACTAGAATTATTGAAGTCAAGTGTCAAACTGACCTCTTACGTTACTCTACTATTATATGCATTAAGATAAAAAATAATATACTGTCACATCAGTTATGACTAATCATTAAAATCTGCAAAAGTTAGGCTTACAAACTAATTTTCAAGTGACAATAAAAGTTTCTATCTCCCCCTAACATTAAAAAATTTGTACATACATATGTACGTACGTACGTACGTATGTACGTATGCAAGTATGTATGTATGCATGAATGTATGTATATCTTAAGTAAAATATCTTAATGGTCACTATTTTCCAATTATTACTGTATTTTATATATACACAACATCTTTATAAATTAAAAATTATTTTCATTATGCACAAAAATGCATTATATAGAGAAAGGAATCTTTGAACCTTTGATGAAATCCACAGAGCTAGAAAAGGGATATGTGGGACTCCATTTATAGAGCATTTAAAAAGCAAAAAATATATTACCCTGTTTCTCCCAAAATAAGACATCCCCTGATAATAAGCCCAATCAGGCTTTTGAATGCATAGCAATAAGGCCAAGTGCTTAATTCAGGGTTCAAAAAAATATAAGTCAGGGTCTTATTTTCGGGGAAACACGGTATTTAAACATAGCTTTCCTCTTACATTATTTCTATCTCATTCAATCATTTATAATGCAGTGAAAAGATTAATTATAGGTGCATTAAATCTCAGCTAGATAACCTGAGGCTGAAGTATATACAACCTTTGGAATTTTCTGAAATCACCCCTGGCATGCTCTCAAAATAGTTACCATGGGAATAACCAGTTTATTCTCAAAATGGCTAGAACAGTAGATATACCTAATCCTCTGCCCACCCCCACCCCGCATAACCAGTTTACTAGAAAACATACTGGCAAAAAATGACAACTGTCAATCCCATTGGTCCTTAGCATGCTTTCTACCTTCTAAACATACCTTTTGGGGAGGGAGGGGAGGGGGCTGGTATATTTTTTTGGAGAGGTGGACATGCTTCCTAAAAGGACACTATTAATTTCCAAGAAGTCCTATCATGCTTAAATATAGGTCCAGAAACACTCTTGGAAATAAATATGGCAGAAGCAGACCTTTATTTTATTGCATCCCAGTTTCCAATTAATGAAAAGGCGATTTCATTTAACTAAAAAAGGATTGTCCTGCCCCTTCTAAAGTATGTGGTAGCAGGAAGAGCAGTTTAAAAGAGTTGCATATCCCTAAGTGTTGTGGTTGTAATCATCATCATCATCATGTTGTTTTGTTTTGCTTTTCAGATTTCTTCAATGATGTCACATATCTTTGATGTTTAATGTCCAGAGCTGAAATTTCTCAATAACTGAAATATCTGAATAATATTTAGTAAAAAATAGAGCCTTGGTAGTACAGTGGTCTAAAGCACCCTGTTATTAATACCAGCTGCCTGCAATTTTTGCAGGTTCAAATCTCACCAGGCTCAAGGTTGACTCAGCCTTCCATCCTTTCTAAGGTAGGTAAATTGAGGACCCAGTTTGTGGGGGCAATAAGCTGACTTTGTATAAAATATACAAAAGTATGAAGGCTATTGCTTAGCACTTTGTAAGCCGCCCTGAGTCTCCGGAGAAGGGCAGCATATAAATCAAATTTTTAAAAAAAGAGGGAAGAAAGATTTTTCCTCAAAAATAAATTGCTGAGGAACTCTTAGACACCCATTTTGTCTTTTCTATTTTAAGCAAATGCAGTAAAATTATATTCCCAGTATAATATAGAAACATAAAAACCTGATGGCAGAAAAAGACTCAATGATCCATTGACTCTACTCTTTGAATTTATTTTTTGTTTTCTTCTTAATTTATTTATTATTTTTAATTATTATTTTTTTTTAAAAAAAATCAGGTGATGGGCATGTATTTATCCCAAGCTTATTTACTCAGTTACTGATGACTAACCCATTAGCTTCAATGGAAATTGGCTTCAAGCTTCCACTAGTCTTCCTCTGAAATAATACTTTCTAACAGCTTTGAACTACCCTCCTGTCAATTTGTGGTTATACTTTCATACTCTTAGTTTTTGCTTAATATTGAAAATACTAGAACCTTATTCATACCCTTTTTATATACTAAAATCATAACTGTCTTAATTTGCTAGCTGCTATACTTGTTGGCCCAATCAACAAGATTTCTATGAATTATACTAATACCCAAATCAGAAAACACAAAGGGATATGTTATTCTGCCTTTTAAAAAAGTGATGTCCTCAAATAATTAACTAAATATTTTTCTTATGTGATTTGTCAGAAATATGTCTAAGCCATTTTGTTCCAAATTTAAAAAATAAAACTTATTTTCCATCTCCTGAATGGAAAAATAGCTAATGGCTGTATAAACCTGGCTCTCCATCCTGTTTTTCTATCTCTGTTGCCAATTTTCTGAGATGTATTAACTTTAAAAAGGATACAAAGGAAAGAAGACATGAAATATCAAAATATAGTAAGGCATAATTCTTTACTATATAATATTTTCTTATCAAATTTAGGTTTCAGAACACTAGTTCTGGATATTGTAGTTAGATTTTAAAGAAGTTTGACTGCTTATATATACCTAGTATAACTATATTGACTGACTATATATAACTAGTTTTCTATTTGCATACAACCCTCCAAATCCACCAGTATTTATAATCCGATAGCAATGTACTCTCAATATAAGTCTCTGATTATGTTTTATTTTCCTTTAATTATTTTAAATAAATAACTCTGTTGTCTTACTATTTCACTGTTCATTTATGTCACTATTTATCCATATTTATGAACAAAATTGTTAGGGTATTGATTATATTCTATGTTTTCATCCATAATGTTAAAAACATCAGTTGATATTTCTGATTCTGAGAGACTATGTATCTTTAAGGAGGTGACAAAAAAAACTGAGCGGGAAGTTTAAAAAAACAACCTATTTATTTATTATTTATTTATTATTTAAATATTTATACCGCCTTTCTCCCGAGGGACTCAGAGCAGTGCACAGCCACGATAAAAGACACGTTTCCATAAAATTTAAAAAACAGTTTAAAAACATATTAAATTATTTGGCCCCTGTATTATTAAAAAATAAAAATAAAACACTCATTAAAATGCGTTATTTAAGCCAGCCCAGCTTGTTGAAACACTAATGTCTTGAGGGCACGGCGAAAGGTGCATAGGTCAGGGATCATACGTATCTCCGGAGGCAATTCATTCCAGAGGGCAGGTGCCCCCACAGAGAAGGCTCTTCCCCTGGGGGTCGCCAGTCGACATTGTTTGACTGATGGCACCCTGAGGAGTCCCTCTCTGTGGGAGCATATTGGCCGATGGGAAGCTATCGGTGGCGGAAGGCGATCTCGTAAATACCCAGGTCCTAAGCCATGGAGCGCTTTAAAGATGGTAACCAGCACCTTGAATCGCACCTGGAAGACTACCGGGAGCCAGTGCAGCTCGCACAGGAGGTGTTAAATGGGTACACCATGTCGCTCCCATAATCACTCGCGCAGCCGCATTCTGGACCAGTTGGAGCCTCCGAGTGCTCTTCAAGGGAAGCCCCATGTAAAGAGTATTACAGTAGTCCAGACGGGAAGTGACAAGGGCATGAGTGACTGTGTGCAAGGCGTCCCGGTCCAGAAAGGGACGCAACTGGTAAATCAGGCAAACCTGATAAAAAGCCCCCTGGCCACAGCCGTCACATGATCTTCTAGAGACAGCCGTGCATTCAGGAGGACACCCAAATTGTGAGCCCTCTCTGAGGGAGCCAAGATCTCACCCCCAATAGTCAGTGATGGAACCAGCTGGCTATACTGGGATGCTGGAAACCACAGCCACTCAGTCTTGGAGGGGTTGAGTCTGAGCTTGTTTCTCCACATCCAGATCCGCACAGCCTCCAGGCACCGGGACATCACATCAAGGGCATCATTGGAGTGGTCCGGGGTTCACCCCACAAACAAGGCGCCTCGAGATCAACTTCTGTCCCCCTGCCAATACAGACTGTGTACCATCAGAGAGGAAGTAGGAGAACCACCGCAACACGGTACCCCCCACTCCTAACCCCTCCAACTGTTGCAACATGGTACCATGGTCAATGGTTTCAAAAGCTGCTGAGAGGTCTAATAGGACCAAGACAGAGGAGCAGCCCCTGTCCCAAGCCCTCCAGAGATCATCAACCAATGTGACCAATGCCGTTTCTGTGCTGTACCCCGGCCTGAAACCCGACTGGTACGGATCTAGATAGACAGCTTCATCCAGGTACTGGGGAAATTGTCGTGCTACCACACTCTCAACAACCTTCGCCACAAAGCGAAGGTTGGAGACTAGATGATAGTTTGCTAATACAGCCAGGTCCAGGGAAGGCTTCTTGAGGAGGGGACTCACCACCGCCTCTTTCAAGGTGGAGGGGAAGAAACCCTCACTCAAAGAAGCGTTAATAATCATCTGGAGCCAGCCTCGTGTGATCACCCGGGAGGCCAGCACCAACCAGGAGAGACACGGGTCCAATAAACATGGGGCAGCACTAAGTCTACCCAGAATCCTATCCACGTCCTCGGGAGCCACATGGTCAAACTCCTCCCACATAACACTCTCAAGCTCCACCTCCATCACCCCATCTGTACCTACCCAGTCGGAGTCCAAGCCTTCCTGAATCTGAGCAATTTTGTCATGCAGGTATTGCACAAAATGCTCAGCCCTACCCTGCAAGGGGTCTTCCCGCACTCCCAGATGAAGTAGGGAGCAGGTCACCCTAATCAGGGCAGGAGGGCAGTTCTCTGCAGACACAATAAGAGTGGAAAAATAATTAAATTTTGCCGCTCTTATTGCCACTAGGTAGATCTTAATGTGAGACTTCACCAGTGTTCGGTCAGATTTGGAACGGCTGTCCCTCCAATCGCTCTCCAGGCATCTTTTCCAGCGCTTCATCTCCCTCAGCTCCTCAGAGAACCAGGGAGCCAAATGATATCGGCACCAGGTCAGAGGCCGCAAAGGCATGATGCGGTCCAAAGCTCCAGCGGCTGCCCTATCCCAGGTGGCCACCAGTTTTTCAGTCGAGTCGTGAGCCAGAGCCTCAGGGAATGGCCCAAGCTCCATCAGGAAACTACCCGGATCCATCAGGCACCTGGGGTGGAATCATCTAGTTGGTTCCGTCTCCCTGCGGTGGAGGGTAGTGGCTCGAAAGTCTAGTCGAAGGAGTGAATGATCTGACCATGACAAGGGCTTGATGGCTATATCCCCTATTTCTAGATCATTCAACCACTGACCCGAGACAAAAATCAGGTCCAGAGTGTGTCCCCCCATGTGAGTAGGGCCTTGAACTAATTGGGTCAGGTCCATGGCCGTCATGGAAGCCATGAACTCCCAGGCTGCCTCAGACGTTTCATTGATAGATGGCAGGTTGAAATCCCCCATGACCATAAGTCTGGGGTATCCACCGCCACCCCGGCTATTACATTGAGCAGCTCAGGCAGGGTCACCACTACGTGGCAGGGAACCAGGTAAGCAATCAGCAAGCCCATCTGCACCCCACAACCCCACAAGGAGGGACTCACATCCGGCTATCTGAGGTACAGTGGCCTCTCTCGGACAAAAACTTTCCTTTATAATAGCCGCCACCCCCCCGTCCCTACCCTAAGCCCTCGGCTGATGGAATGTGCAGAAGCCTGGTGGGCACATTTCAACGAGGGGAACCCCCCCTCCCAGCCCAACCAGGTCTCCATAATACCTGCCAGGTCAACACCCCCTTCTTGAACAAGATCGTAAATTAGTGGGGCTTTATTTACCACAGACCTGGCATTGCACAACATCAGCCGGAGGCCCAGGCCCTGAGGATCTGTGCAACTGGGGAACGAGAGATGCATTGGGAACCGGAGCACACAATCGCTCGCAAACAGTGAGTGTGCACTCCCAAATCATGATATGGCCCCCTGCTACTGCCATATCTGCCCCTTCCACCCACAGTACTGATTAAACAACCCTCACACTTGTCCCCCTGTACCCCATCCAGGCTCCCATCCTCTTCCCTCCTGCCATGGCCGTCAGGCTGTGCTGCTCTGTAGCTATATGGACCCCCCCCCAGGCCCATCCATATAACCAACCACCCTCCTCCCGGAACCCCTTAAAATCTTAACTAATGATTTAGCCAAAAAACACTGCAGCCTCCTCTTTGCCGCATGCCACCTCTCAGGGTTCCAAAACCCATCATCAAGGTAGGTCCTTGATAGAGTAAAGGGCCAGACCTGCGAGAGGGGGGAATCTCGCAGTACAAGGAGCTCAGTTGCCTAATACATCCGGTCACTGGGGGATGAGAAATAGTCTATGGCCAGGGGGACCACTTCAGTGATTTAAAGTCCAGAGGAGAGAAAATGCCAGTTTTAGGTACAAGTAAGCCGGGCTCCACTGCCCTCTCACAGCAGTGGGAGGAGACACGCGCCTTTCGACACCTGGGAATAGTTGACGAAATCAACCTCTCACGATGGCTGGCTGACAAGAATAGTCCTAAGTGTTGGTAAAGCCGGTAGTGAAAAGGCAGCCATAAACCGACTCCCTCAGAACTTGTATCACAAGTTGCAGCTCTCCATACGGATTAAAGAGAAAGATAGAATTAACCAAACCTCAGTCTCAGAAAACAAGGGTCAGTCTATGGGAACCGCGCAGCGGCATTGTCCGGAGAGGCCATGATGAAACCACAAAAGGGAGGCCGGGAATAGGCAGGGGTGACAGTGACCATTTTGGACCAGGCCAAAAGTTGGGGGATGGGGGGGCACAGGCAGCAAAGCGCCAGGGGCAAAAACCCTCACAGTCATCTTCCGGCCCTCCCAACCCACCCTCAGGTCTTCTATCAGAAGAACCTAGAAGAAACAATTCATATGTTGCACAAAAAAAGAAAAAAAAGAAACCGCAACAGGATTCAAGTTGAAGTTGAAAAATGTTTACAACTGAAAAAGTAAACAAAAATAGTAAAAAAACTAAGAAAAAGAGAAAAATTCAGAGAAATGATTTAACCAATAGCAACTTGAAGATACCATTTTCAGTAAGGCTGCAATATTGTACTATATGTGATAATATACAAAGCATTTCTCTTTAAAATGTTAAAGCAGTCACATCTTTTCCTGGCTGACATAAGCTCCTCCCATATTGAAATGGGAAGTGAATTATTGGATCTAGAAAAGGAGCAACCACTTTAACAATTTAAACATGGATCATTTGTACTCTTTCCTTTGCATTGTATCCCTTTTCAAGAATTTGCCTGTTTTTTCTTTCCAAAGTTGGCAGATAAAATATTTATCTTATCTACAAGTTTAAAGAATATTTCCAATTTTCACATATAATTATCTTTCTATACATTTTCAACATCTAGTTAAAACATTTTCCTGCTGACAGTATTGTTTTATTAACAGACAAGTAAGTTACACCATTAAAATTTTCTGGTACTGAAACAGCAGCTTGATAATGTCAGTGCTCTCCTACTTCTCTTGTTTACAAGTTGTCTCACAGTCAGTACAATGTCAGATGTGGAATTTGCTCCTCAATCAGCTGAAGGGAGAACATTGTTTTTATGCATGCAAATAACAGTTTTAAGTAGTCTTGTTTTGCTGGCAGCTGCTCGGTAGCTTTGCCAGAGGTCATAAATATTATATAAGAGTTAGCCATGCATCCAACTCAGTATCACTAAGCCAAATTCTTTAGCAAAATTCACATAGATTTACTCATCAGTAAAAGATGCATTAATTTAGCAATGAGTGCTACTTACCCACTCGGTTTTCCTGAAATCCTGCAAATTCAATTTGAATCCTTTTATGGACAACTCTTTTTTGTCTTAATAAAACATGCTATAATCAATAATAAAAGTCAGTAGCATTAGTTTTTTTAGAAAATGGAGAACTACAAGAACTCAAGTTGATTTAGACACATTGAAAGAAATTAATAAAAGCCAGACCAGTCCATTTAAGAAATATTTTTTCTTTATAAAATTGTTTATATATTCTGCCCTCAAAAATAGCTCCCATGATGATTCACAATTATAAGCATCTTAATACAGAGAAATATTTACTTCTAAAAACAGCATTACAAGAATTTATTTTAAAATAATTCAAATTTTGATTGTTGGCCCCTCATCATTCTGAGTCAGAGGCATGACGAACTAAGACTGTTTGCCTTCTAAATGCCCACAAAAAGAATCTATCACAGAAAAGGCCTATCTTTGTGGGCATTTAGAAAACAAACAGTAGACAGAAATAGAAGACATATAGAAGACAATTTGGCCCAAGCTGATGGAAAGGGCCAACCATAGGATAGTATTAGAAATGAATTGTATTAATTTTAGCTGTTTATATTCAATGGCTCTTTTTTTCTTATATTGTTCATTGCCTAGAGTCCATTAGTAGAGGATGAGATACACATTTTGTTAAAATAATAAACAAACCCCAATAAAAGTAGGTCGGTCATATTTTGCTATGTAAGGATTTAAATGTCCAGAGTTTTTTCTATTGAATGCCATTGTGTGTCACAAGACTATACAGCTGTGTGAAAAAGTACACTCCATTGAAATGTTTGACGTTTTATCATAAAGAAAATATAGATAACAAATACGTTGAAAACATATTTCAACATAGATATATCTGATTTTCATTTCAACGATACTAATAAAAGGGATGTGTTATAACATGTACCATTTACATTTTGTAGTTCCTTGTGTAATTTAAATTTTAAAAAATGTAAATTTAATGTATGGAAAAAGTAAATATACGCCTATATTTATCATTACAGGTAGTCCTTGACTTGCACCTGTCATTTAGTGGCCAAAGTGACTGCCAAAATGTTATTTATGACCCAGTCCCAAAATTACAGCTGCTGCAGTGCACCTGCAGTCATTGGCCCTAATGAGCAACCTCCAAGATCCTGCAAAGCCCCCTATCTCTGCCATTCCCTCATCCTATCTCCATGTAGACCTTGGCCCTCCTTCTCATCACACCAAAGCCATCCGTTCTGCTTCCCTAAAATGGTTTGTGCAGTACTATAAAAAGCTCTGGAGTTCCATTTCAGTCATAGGTTGAGGGCTACCTTTACCTCAAAATTCTAAAATTAGAATCAAGGACACCAGATCAGATGCAAATGGTTAGAACATTGTGAGAGAAAATCTGAGAGCAACCTTTTAAATTCAAAACGAAGACATTTAGTTTTATTTTGCTCTTTGTTTTTGAAATGTGTGGAGTTACTATCTCTAGATGAAAAGAACTCTCTGAGGCCTTCAGAAAGTTATAGATGCTATGAGTCGTGGAAGGGTTTTTTAAAAACAGCCCAACAATTTGACAACAATCATTCCACTGTCCAGAAGATCATCTACAAGTGACTTCAAACAATTGCAAACTTGGTTAGATGCAAAATGAAGTTTCTACAAACCCCATAATCTCATAACATGATTTACGGTAGCTCCCATCATTATCTATGACAAAGCACACAAGTCTACCATTAAGAGGAAACTGCACAAATTAGATCTATGAGGGAGATGTGCCAGGAGTAAAAGTTTGTTATCCCAAAAAACATCAGGACAAAATTAAAATTTGTTCATGAACATCAAGGCAAAGACCCAGACTTCTGCAACAATGTACTCTGGACAGACAAGGCAAAGTAAGAGTTATTTGGCCAAAGAACCAGAAGGCATGTTTGGCAATAACCAAAGACAGCAGTTCACCGAAAGAGCCCAATCCAATTGTAAAGCATGATGGTAGAAAGATTATGGTTTGAGACTGCTATATTGCATCAGGACCTGGGCAGCTCACAATTGCTTAATCCACAATAGTCTTAAATCTTCATTGTAGCAGAGGTTCTTCACATGTGTTAGGTACTTATCCGTTGACTGGTATAAAGTGGACCTCCACCAGCTCTAAATTGTTTAGAGCAGTGCTTTCCAAACTGGATAAAAGTAGTTTTTCTTAGAATAAACAAGACAAGAACTCAATACCCAATCATAACAGGGATATTTGGGAAGTGCTGGTTTAAGGCTTCCAGATAAGAAGAATGCACACAATAATTTGTTTGCAGAAACAAGCAAAACAGAATAAAAAGAAAGAACAGAATTCATAACTAAAATAACATCAAGTACGTAAGTATTCTAGGAGACGACTTCCGGTTCCAGATGGCAGCAGACGTTGTTTGGGTTCTTTGCCCCAGCGTCTGAATCCCCCCCCGCTTGGAGGCCCTTCGGGGCCGGGTGCCCTGGTTTGGGGGTACCCGCCGTTAAGGGCGGCTCGCCAGGGGTCCCCTGCCTCAATTCCAGGGGCTGGGCGGCCAATGCTGGCGCGCCCGAGGCTCCAGCGAGTGTGGGCAGCACGCAGCGGCCATTCCAAGGCCGTTACGTGCCTATGTGCCTGTAGGACCCGGTGTATATCGAAATTAAGGCAGCAGGTAAAGAGGCGATCGGAAGAGGAAGAGATGCAGGCCGGAGAATAACTAGAAAAGGAGAGACTTTGACTGGCGAAGCAACGAGGCGTCCTGCGGGTGAGAGGGGGGGGCTGAAGTTTCTCCCCCCCCTTGTAGCTGGAAAGGACGCCGTAGTTGAGAAGAAAGAGCGAGAAAAAATAAGGAGACCTCTTACTTTACTGATTTTTTGTGGAGAATGGTGGAGGCAGAATTTGGGAAGGGAGGCTGGAGCCCTCTGTCCTTCTGGAGAAACATGGCTGGAGCTTCATTTCCTGCTTCTTTGTATATAATTGATGACATCACCCACCTCTGGTTTCCTGTTTGACCTACTCTATAAGCCGGACTCGTTGCTCCTGTGAGCGCCCTCTGGTGGATCATGAGGAAATAGAGCTGATTTTTAAGAGAACCTTCTCTTTCTGGATGCTTGTGCCTACCTGAGGACCTCTCATTCTTTATTATTGTAAGATGGCTAAAGGACAAAGACCAGCTGCAGCTGACATTGAAAACATTTTGCAGAAATTGGCAAAATTGGATGAGAAACTTGATAAACTTGATATCTTGCAAAAAGGGCAATTGGAAATAAAATCTGAAATGGTAGTTATGAAAAAAGATTTAAGTGCTGTTCAACAGGTGGTTGAGGATAACAAGAAAAAGGTGGGAGGTTTGGAGGGGGAGGTGCGGGCAATCCAGAAGAGGGAAGAAATGAGAGGAAATGTAATTTTAACTTCGCAGCTGGATAGAATGTCTTATTTTCTCAGGTTTCAAAATGTGGAAGAAGTGGACCAGGAAGATCTGTGAGAAGTGATGGTTAAATTGTTGGGCGAATTTATTGAAAGAGGTTTGGATTTTATGAGATGGGACATGGATCTAGTTTATAGAGTAAATTCACAATATGCAATTTTACATAGTGTCCCAAGAGAGGTCCACATTAAATTTGTGAGAAGGGAAACGAGAGATGAAATACTGAGAACTCAAAGATCGGGGGCGCTGATATACAGGGGCAAGGAGGTCACCATTTTGAAGCAGATCCCTAGACAGGTACGAGAATCAAGAAGAAATTATTATTTTTTATCAAGTAAATTGTACCTTAAGGGAATAGGCTTCAGGTGGTTGATGCCGGAAGGTTTGATGATTTTCTGGGAGGGCAGTAGGAAGAAAATTAACAGTGTGATGGAGGCTCAGGCCTATCTGGAGCAACATAAGACCCTCCTAGAGGGTGAAGATACAGGAACCAAGGAAGGGGAGGTACTAGATGATCAAGGAGCAGGGGCGGGCAAGGCCGTGGCGGTCCGGGAGGAAGGGGATGCTAAGGCCAGAACCTTGAGATCTAGAACCAAGAAATGATGAAGTGAGAGGAATATATTATTTTGTGCCTTTTATGATATCTCTTATTTTTGTAAACTTTAATATTACTCTGGATATTGAACTGATATTTTTATATAAATCCGGTTGCTAAATTTGTAATTTTAATAAGGGAAGATCTGCTGTATGTGAAAAAAAGTAATTATATATTATCTTTGTAAAAGGATAATGAAAATTCTACATATTGTAAGCGATAATATTGTTTATTTTTAACCAATAAAAACTTTTATAATAATAAAAAAAAAGTACGTAAGTATTCTAGCCTAAGTATTCTAGTATTCATTTTAACTTTCCAAAGTTGTCAGTGATTTTTTATAGGATGGTCTCACATACAAACATTGTAATATGCCAAGCTTAATGTAGCTAAGGCTATGTTTAAAGTATGACCAAATGTATATTTAGTAAATCAAGGGATAAAGGAAACATACTTTTGAAACTAGGGCAAGACAATTTAGTTGCCGTCAACTGGATATTCAGCAGAGTTCAAAAACAATCCCAAATTGCAAATCTCATCACTTGATGATATAAACCAGATTCAGAATATGGTGTATTTGCCATTTCCAAAGCAGTTTATATACCGACCATTTATATTTGGACTCATTCCAGCCATCACTGGTTTACAAATTCTATAGCTTCCTGACTATTAGTTGAGAAGAGTTCATTTTTATCCATAAACTAGTGATATCTGTTCCCCCTGGGAAAGCTATTTGAACAGCTGAACAGGAAATGAACCCCACATACAAATGATGTTTTATGATTACTTACTCATAAAGAGCTGAAGTATTGCAGCAGGGTACCATCTAATCCCACATCAATGAAACATTTTAGAAAAACATCATTATGAACTTTACTAAAAGCCATTGAGAACTGAATCTGAGTCAATAATTGTAGCATTTGCTTTTCTTTCCTTCTTTTTACAGCAAATGGTATACATCAAGCAATCCAAGGGCATTTCAAATGGAAAAAACAGAATTCAGATCAAAAGAAGTACTACAATATGTTTCCTTCCCCAACAAAAAAAGGGGAAAAAACAAAATGAACTTGGTGGACAACCTCCACTGTAGCATTTTATTCCAGATATGGAATAAACTATCCAAAATTCATAGAATACAATATTGTTTTTTAATTCCAGGCCTAATCACTATGTCAGGTTTCCAAGTAACACCCCCAACAAAAGAAGACTCCGAAGCTCAAAGTTCTTCAGAGTTCCATTTTATTAGAGATGTCATATTCCACATCCAAATCCAGCTCAGCACCACATGTCCATCACATGGCCCAATCAATGCACCATCCCACTGGAGATGCCTCCCAGTCACATCCCTCCAGGTGCAGGGCAGGATGTCCTTGATTCCCAGAGAAAGGAATGTTATTATGTCTATATATCTCCCCAGCTCCATACAATCCCTCCTCCCAGTTTCCCACAGCACTAAATGTGGCAGGCCTGAAGATCCAATGCAAAGATGGCTTCCAGGCCTGACACATTAGTTCCTTCAGTATATTACCAACATAATTCTTCTTTAAATAAATATTTGTAGCCAACTTTGTGTGTACTGCCTCCAAATCTGGAACATTGTTATTGTCCTTGCCTATAGTCAAATATGAAATATTATAAATTAAAACTTGCAATTTGAAATTAGTGTAAACTAAAACTTTTCTGATTTGTGCATCTTTGGCTGGGTGGAAAGTATTACAGTCTAAACAATATAATCTTCCTATTTCTGAGAACAACTGTGTCAATTAGAAAGTTGGGATGTAATGGCTAACTTAAAAAATCTGAAATTCAACTTTAAAAATTATGGAAAAAATTGTGATATGGAAAATTGAATGGAAGCAGGTATATTGACTTTGGACTAATTAACAGATAATAAAGATAATTTTTTAAGATGTGCTATCTTAAAAATAAATATTTTCTATCAGATATAACTCAATGGCAATATAGAGTTACAACATTTGTTAGCAACATTGTTTGGACCAACAGCATTTTCAGTTTCTGAGGTATTAGAACAATTTGTTAAATTCTTTAAAACTATAAAACCTATTAGTGTTTATAGGTATTTGTTATCAATAGATCAATTTAATATACAGATGCTAAGAAATGACTGGGATAAAGAATTGGAAGTTCCTATATTGCCTAATAATACCAATAGAGAATATTTGTAGTTCAGGATTGATCATGAGACTCTCTGAGCTTGATTGTTTTCTTGCAGATATTTCATAACCCAACTAGGTGACATCATCATTGTTAGAAGGTCTCTATGTGAGTTCTCCTGTCAATATGGCTGGGAGTTGTTTTGATGGTTCCTTGATTAGGCTGTTATTTTCTGTTAGCTTTTTTTTGCATTAGTATTTCTTTGATTGAGAGATTGTTTACTTTTTGATTTTATTTATTTATTTATTGGTTCGATTTATATGCCGCCCTTCTCCGGAGACCCAGGGCAGCTTACAATGCATTAAGCAATAGACTTCATACTTTTGTATATACCTGCTTAGTAGGGTTTTCGGGGGCGCCTAAGTGGTGTTCTTTTTTATACAAAGTCAGCTTATTGCCCCACAATCCAGGTCCTCATTTTACCTACCTTGAAAGGATGGAAGGCTGAGTCAACCTTGAGCCTGGTGAGATTTGAACTTGCAGTAATTGGAGGCAGCTGGTGCTACTTAACAACACTTTAGTCTGCTGCACCACCAAGGCTCTTATTATAGTATTAATGGTATTAATTTTGGCATTAATCTCTGCTTATCTGGATAATTGCTGGGAAGAAGGTCCTGTGGTCTTTTAGCTTTTTGATTGTCTCTTTTGAATGGTATGCAGATGTTATTTATCTTTATGTACCTGATTTGTCTGAGTCCAGGCTTCTCGGAATTGTCTAATGTGTTTTTTTACTTTAGCTTGGTTTAGGATGCTCACAATATCCCAACAGAAACTATGGCGGTCTGTCCATATATTGTGCAATTAAGGAGGACCAATAGACCTCAAATTATGACTTATACAACAAAAAATATTCAGAATTTATTGAACTCCATTACATTTGTAGAAAAAGGATTATCTAAGCTAGAATTTTGTTGAAGATGTTACAAAAATAATACTTTTTTAAAGACACATGTTTTTACAATATCCTATACTTAAAAAAGTGGCTACATAATGACTGTGCGACAAAAGCTAAAATGTTCAGAGGATAATATTCTCTTAAACTATATATCAAGTATATGGAATTTGACAACTTAACCACATTTTATGTATGCATGCATGCATGCATGCATATATATATATATGTGTGTGTGTGTGTGTGTGTGTGTGTGTGTGTGTGTGTAAGTTTTTTACATACATAGAAATTAAATTTCTATGCCACCAATCTCCCCTATAAGGTGACTCTGGATGTCTTACAATTGAAAAATAATTAAAAAATTAAAATGAACCAACATTAAAATATTATCACAAACTGTGCTAAAAGAACCAAGAGATGGATGGGACAGGGATGAGAGCTTGTTACTCTGTTAGTCACCTCCAGTGAGAACCCCTCAGGGCCTCAGGTCAACTGGCAACATCAGCTTTTAATACCTTTCTGAAGGCCAAAAGGGAGGAGGCATTTCTCACCTCCAATGAAAAAATGTTCCACAGGGATGGGACCACAGCAGAAAAGCCTCTTCTCCTTGATCCTGCCTCCTTCAATACCTTAACAGATAGGATTTGTAGTAGGCCTGTTTCTCTGGAACAAGTTGGACTGGCTTGTCCCCTTGGGAACAGATGGCTTCTCAAATATTCTGGACTCATGATGCCATGTAGGGCAGAGGTGGGTTTCAGCAGGTTCTGGCCAGTTCTGGAGAACCAGTAGTGAAATTTTTGAGTAGTTCAGAGAACCAGTAGTAAAAATTCTGACTGATCCCACTCCCATCTATTCTCTGCCTCCCAAGTCCCAGCTGATCAGGAGGAAATGGGGATTTTGCAGTAACCTTCCTCTGGAGTGGGGAGGGAAGGGAGATTTTACAGTATTCTTCCCCTGCCACGCCCACCAAGCCATGCCCACCAAGCCATGCCATGTCCACCAAGCAACGCCCCGGTAGTAAAAATTTTTGAAACCTACCACCGATATAGGGTTTTAAAAGTATCTACCAACACTGAATTGGATCTGGAAGCAAATGCCACTAATGCAGCTCATGCATTATATGTGCAGCCCTAGGAGCTCCCAAGACTGTGAGCCGCTGCATTCTACACCAAATGCAGCTTCCAAATATTCTTCAAGGGTAGCCCATGTAGAAATCATTGCAGTAATCTAGTCGAGAGATGACTAGGGCATGAGTGATCATGCACAGAGCCTGAGGATCCAGGTAAGAGGCAACTTGGATACAATGCGAAGTTGCACAAAGACCCTCCTAGCCACAACTACAATCTTCTCTTTAAGCAAAAGTCATTGGTCTAGGAGGACTCCCAAACTGCACACTGGATTTATCTAGGGAAGTGCAACCCTATGCAGAATTAATATTCATAAACCGCTGGATCCAGAGATTCCCTGAAACCAGAGCCATTCAGTCTTACTTGGCTTCAGCTGATGCCTATTGATTGCTATCCAGATGCTTACAGCTTCCAGATACTTAGAAAAGGCAGTCACAATATTGCTTGAATCACCAGGGATGGAGATATAGAGCTATGTTATCATTGTCATACTAATATCTCATGGTTTCAGATTATCTCACTCAATTGTTTCATGTAGATGTTAAAAAGGAGTGAAGAAAGTCAAAGCCTTGTGACACCCCACGAAAGAGTGGACCTCTTAACTCCTATTAACTATGATTGGGCCTGGTCTTAAAAAAAGAAGCTGAACCAGTACCATATTGTGCTGCCCATCCCCGGTCCCCATAGCCATCCCAAAAGGACACCATGGTCAATTAAAAGCTGCTGAAGATCAAAGAGAACAAGAATAGATGCAGTATCTTCATCCTACTCTTCCCAGAGATTATCCACAAGCATGACCAGTGTTGGATTTCAAATTTTTTTACTACCAGTTCTGTGGGCATGGCTTGCTTGTTGAGCATGGCTTGGTAGTCAGGTCTAACAGGGTCAAACTGTTCCCAGATAATCTGGCAAATCCATTCCACAGGCATTTCCAATGGACTCAAACTGAGAATGGATCCAAGCAATTTTATCCATCAAGTATTCAACAAGTTTCTCTGCACAGCCCTGTAAATGATTGTTTGAGCCCTCCTTCCCAAGGAGTGACTGGGTGAACTTGAACAGGGCCATCAGCTGAAACTCTGTGGATGCAATCACCCTGGAGAAATAGTGATGTTTTGCCACTCCTACCATCACAAGGTAGGCCTTAATTGCAACTCTAACCCATGTCTGGTATGCTTCATTTTTTTAATTTTCCTCCAGCCGTGCTCAAGCATAAATAACATAAATGGATTCTTGAAGGCCTTATTATGGCTAAAAACCCCAATATTGCAACATTGAACATAGGAATGAATGGCCCCAATCGCTCAATGAGTTATAGACCTGATTACACTTGCCACCTCTATAGGGTTGACTAGTTTGCAGATTTGATAATGAAATATGGAACAAATTTATACAAAATATAAATTTAAAAACAATTACAGTTATACAAATGTGTTACAAATTAATAAATATGTATTTAATATTTACATAATTTTATAAAACTATATATATATATATTTATATATATATATATAATTATTGTTAATTGCTACAATGATCTTTAATATATTTTTGTTGTATTTTTTCACTTTTTATGCTTGATTTTTCTATGTATGGCATTATAACTACCTTTGTATTTTTGCCTTTTCTTTTTCAAAAGAAAAAAGCAATAAAAATAAATTTGAAATGCCTATGCTCTTTTTTAAAAAATTAATCAGGTGGATCTAAGTTTAATGGTTGGCCTGTAATTAATCAAATTCAGAGCTTATGATTAGGGAATCAGTTTTGAAATAAAAACTTAGTTGTTTTTGAAGATAAACAGGAATAAGGAAAAATTCAAAGAATATTCAGAACAGTATAGCTATTTTTCAGAAACAGTAAGAATGAGATTAGCAATGTCGAGGAGAAGTAAAAGGAAGGAAACATGGAATTAAGAAATTTGGTAATCATACAGAAGAAATGATGTATTAATTTCTCTTTTTATTTAAAAAAAAAGTGTGCACATGGTGATGCTATAGAGATACCATCCAGAATTCCCAGAATGAAATGCTACAAATATTATAAATATTAATTTAATTCATTCTATTTTGGTGCTAACCAACTCTGAATTGTCTCTGGGTGATGTACAATAAAACCAAACAGAATAAAAATACAATGCAATAATTAAATAAAAGAAATAAAAAAGAAGACCGAGTGGCAGATCAATGGGTGCTACAACAGTAAAGGCACCTTCCGAGTCCTAATCAATGACATTGTTTAACAGAAGAAATTGGAAATTCACTAGCTCTATTGTACTGAACCATTCAGAAGGAAATCATATCTGTCTATGTCTACAATATGATGATGTTCGTCTATCGTGTTCAAAGAGGACCTTGACGTTTAACAGGTTGTGGGCTGTCCACGATGTGTCCGCAGGTTGCTGGTAAGGCCTATACCGGCACGAAATTTTCTGCCACGTGTCGAGGAGGCATGTGTGGGCACCATTGTCACAGCATTTGCTGCTCTGGCTCTGCGGAGTGCTCTAAAATATTTTGCTATAATGAATAACCTTTTAATAGTTTTTTTCTAACCTGCAATATTCAAATAGTTTGTAAAGTATTGTAAGAGAAGTTTGGTTACAGTTTGCAAACTATTTATTTTGTAATCTCTCCACAGGCAATAAAACAGAGAACAGTTCTCTTTGAGACAGTGATTTGCATCATGTGAGAAGCAATAATCAATCTCTTCTCTCAAATATATATTGTGATGTGATGAAAGACCAATCATTCGCAACTACTGTGCAATTTGTTATGCGTACTATTTATTTATACACATTTATTTGTACATTTATTTGGATATTTGCACTGCATTATCAAGGCTCTAGTATACGTATACATGAAGGTTTCCATGGTGCATGGAAACTAGAAACTAGAACTGCTTGTCCCATACAGTTTAAATAGACTTGTAACTGGCAAATATTTTTTGCTTTGCAGACCTAGTTTGTATGCACTAACACCAACTTTGTGATGTACCTTTTTATACACAATGCCACCAAAAATTAATCAGGTAATTGTTTTATTACAACAATTACAAATATCATTCCCCTGAATCATCCCCCCCACCTCTTACTTTTGCTTTTTCAAGCTGTGTCTGAGCCTGTCGTTCAGCCTCTCTCCGCACCGCTTCTCTGTCCTCCTCAAGAGACACATCTGAATCAGACGGACGGCTGGTATAGGAGTCCGCTGAACCCTGAGCAAAAGAAAAACAGAGATTGAAAAATACAATTATGATCTTGTTTCGGTGAGGTTTTTTTTCCCCAGAACCAACTGAAAATCCTGGTCTTGTTTTTTTTAATTGCAGTAACTGCAGTTAGTCTCCATAAATTAATGCATAGAAACAGTTTTAATTCTGAAGCCATTCTGAAAACCAATGTTCATTGTCCAGAATTATGGTTACTATTTTGTCCTTCCTTCTACTCAGCAAATGATTTTTGCTTTGCAAAGATAGGTTCTGTGAAATAGTATGAATGGTGCACTGCAGGCTAAAGGATGTGCAGCTATTTCAAGAATAGGTTTATATCAGCAAACTAGAAGCAAGGCAATTTGACTCTAACTAGAACAAAAATACGAAGTTGGTAGGAATGATCCTTGAAAAGGATTGTAACTTCAGCTATGAGCTACAGATAATATCTTAACTGAAAAATACCTCTTCAAATACCCTTTTCCTTCAGAAAATAATGACTCAACCATTCAGTAAAAATAGAAAGGATTTCAAATCAAATTGTGGTTGACAATATATCTGCAGTCAAGTAATAACCAACTACCAAGGTAATGATGCCAAATAACATAAACAACATATATCTTTCATTCTATCTCCACCCCTTTCCGCTACAGTCAGAGGAATGAAAACCTGCTAATTCAAAAGGAATAGATGCAAGCAGTGCCTTCCTCAGCCTACCTGCAATGCAAAATATGCCCGCAAATTGAAACGTATAGCTTACACAGATATCTGAATTCTTCAGCCGTCCGCCTTTGGCTCTTTTCAGAAGCCTGATCCATGTGGCCTTCATTAGCCAGCCAGCTTAGTTATTGTCTGCATCTGCAGAGCCCAGCACTGTTTCTCATACATATGAACATTGAACACCGCAGAATCACAGTTCTTTGCACATCCATTCTCTGCTGCAAGATCTTTCTTTTCAGCTTAACAACCTTTCTATGTCTCTGTTCTACTGTAAGTAAATTCTTAATTTGTCATGCCACCAAAATAGAAAGATGTTTTATTAATTTGGGAGAAAAATCAAGACCAAGTATATTCTAAGAGATATAGTACCACATTAATGTAATCAGCATACATAGACAGACTGTATGCTTTGTCCTTTGGTGCATGAATTTCTGAATTTACTTCACTGCTCTTCCCCCCCCCCCACCCCCTTTACTACGTAAATTCGATGTTTACAAAAGAATCTTTACGAACTCTATGTAAAATGTAACATTTGAAAGTGCAAAGTTCATTTCGTCTCTTCAGAGCTTGAGTGTAGGGGGGGGAGCAGTGTTTAGAACCTTTTCACAGAACTGGGCATGCTCCATATATACAGCCATTTACGTAGATGCTCACATCACACTGTGCTGCTAGTCTATGTCAAATTACCATTTTATATCTCAAAAGTAAAGTGCTGAAAAGCAATACTATTTTTAGAAAGCAGAAATACCTAATACAGTATTTTATTCTTTGTTATATATTTGAGAATTGTTTGTGTTCTTTACTGAATTTGAAAAACAAAACTACATTGTAAAAATAAAGACCACCTCTAATTACTTTCAATGTTTTCATTTGATTAACCTCTAACATAAATATTAGTAACACAATATGTGTCATCAATATTTTATTTTTATCTAAAAAACTGACAATACATGCCTCACCGCATGTGTTAAAGAATAATACTGAAAGATAATAACTGGTTTCACATGTATATTGGACAATGAATATGAATGACATGGTAGGGTGTGTCAAATTTTTCAACTTTCAACTTCAAAACAATAGGGGTTTGGAAAAGTTTGGTGCTCAAAAGATGTGATAAGCCTTGGGGATTGTAAATATATTTTGGTTATTTTAATATAATTTAGATGTGCTGGGTAAGTAACTACATAAATACCATAACTTTTTAATGTTTTGTTTGTTTCTTTAAAAAATAAATTTTATTAAGTTTTCCAAGTTAAAATCAACATGAGACAAAAACATTGATTATACATAAAAACAAAAACCATACATTCTTCTCCCTCCCTCCCCCATTCATAACACTAAACGTACAAACACGTCTATCCCGGCAGATAATATTCTTGCCCTCATTAATAAATAATTATACCCACAACACAGAATAAAGTAAATAATCCCCAAATATGGTTTTCATACAATTATCTTTCAATCTAGATAAGTATGAGGAGAGATCTACTTAAGTTTTGTTTGTTTCATAGGTCTCCTATTACTGCTTTCATATCTATCATGCATTAGCACTACAATTAATAGGAACATTAGTATAGCTCAGAGCAAGGAGTCTTCTGTTCTGAAACAGTCAGAGATTTTAGAGCTGGGAAAGAGCTAAACAATGCTTTCTACACCAGTTGTGACATTGGTATTTTGAAATCTAAGACCAAGCCGATCTGATTTCATATGCATTCACAACAATTGTGTTTCATTTCAGTATCTATGTATCTTGAATAATAGTAGATTAGTTAATAAGACAAATCAAAGATTCCAACAAAGTAAATGTGAAATGAACAGACATCTTTAAGGTGTCAAGGTCTATGTACATGTTGGTTTATGTTGACTAATTTCACAGTAGCATTCTACACAGCCCCCCCTCCCCAATTAATTATTAATAGCTGTGGCAAAAATTCAAAACTCTAGTTCTTCTGAAATGGTGCAAATACTTAAATGATGTATTGTCTATTTCTTGTCTATAATTTATTTTACATTGTCCGGAAAGCATTTAAAGTTTCAAAAAATATATCATGCACAAAGTTTCTCTTTATTTAACAGTGTTTGTTCTTTTTTTAAAATTACATGTGGTTCTCCGATCGACTTCCATTGCAGTACAAGCTGCTTTACTGAACAGTACCTTCATGGATGGGGCGTTGGTCCTACCTGAGACACACCTTCTCGTTGGGTGGAGACAGCAGCCAGGCATGGGTTGTACTCATCTGTTAAGATTGATGGACTGAGTCTGTCATAATTGTTAAGTCCCGCACCTGTTGCTAGGGGCTTCCAGCTTTCGGCAAAGACGGAAAACAGACTCAGCATGTAGGAGAAAACAAGAGTTAGTACAAAAAAAAAGACCAGACTGAGAGAGGAGGGGCTGGCTGCTGTCTCCACCCAACGAGAAGGTGCATCTCAGGTAGGACCAACGCCCCTTCTCCATTATGGGTGGAGCCAGCAGCCAAGCACAAGTTCACTGTCCCTAGGTACAGGTGGGACCAGTCTGGTCTGAAGACTCCCCCCCCCCCAGTATGAACCCTTTGCAGCACTCTACGTCCAAATGCAGCCTCAGCTGAGGCAAACTTGTCTATCTTGTAGTGCTGAACAAAGTGGGAAGGGGAAGTCCAAGTCACTGCCTTGTGGATCTTCAACAAAGACGCTTGCGTGGCCCAAGCCGCCAATGTAGCCGCACTGTGGGTAGAATGCGCCGTCAGATTAGCAGGTCTGGATAAAGAACACAGTTCATACGCCTTAGCGATCGTCTGTCGAATCACCATCCGAGGGTCAAAGAAGTCACCCGCCACCTAAAGAAACTGGGAGAATCGACACAAACAAAGGCTCCATCCTGTGGAGGTCAGTAGTTCTCTTAAGATATACCTGGAGAGCCCTCTGGACATCCAGTGTATGCCACCGCCCTTTTAGAGGGTGTGCTGGGCGAGGGTAGAAGTCAGGAAGGATGAGTTCCTGCATACGATGGAAAGGCATATTAATCTTAGGGATAAAGGTAGGGTCAAGATGAAGAACCACCCGATCAGCATGGAACACGGAGAGGTCACTGCAGGTAGACAATGTGGCAATCTCCGAGATTCATCTTGCAGAAGTGATAGCCACCAAAAAGATGACCTTACATGATAAAAGTCGGAGGCTAGCTGTCCATAAGGGCTCATACGAGGGACCCATAAGGGAATTCAGAACAATAGACAAGTCCCAGGTGGGCACCACAGGGGGACATAAATTAGTGGCTCCTTGCAGGAATCTATGTATAAGAGGGTGTTGGGACAAAGAAGATAGGTACCCACAAATCAGGACCATTGAAAGAGCTGCCACCAGTCTCCAAAGCATATTGGGCGAAAGGCCGTTGTTGAGTCCATCCTGGAGAAAAACAAAAACCTGGACAATTGAAACTTGAAGGGGCAAACTCCCTTACAGTCACATCAATCACAAAAAGTCCACCAAGTAGCCAAATAAATGCGGTCGGTGGATGGCCTCCACGATGCTTGAATGGTTCGGATAACCTCGGAGGAGATGTTGTCTCTACTCAGGATGCACCGCTCAAGTGCCAGGCAGTCAGTTGGAGCCACTGATGGTCCGGGTGGACCACTGCCCCATGGCTGAGAGAGGCAAAGCCCTGGGGAATCCTCCAGGGTGGGGCCACAGACAATAAAGTGAGATCTGCAAACCAAGGCCTCCGTGGCCAGTGAGGGGCCAGAAGAATGAGCTCCGCTTGTTCCTGCAGAAGTTTGGATATCACCCTGGGGATGAGAAGTATAGGCGGAATAGCATAGAGAAGGCCTGGCGGCCACTGGGAACAAAAAGCATCGAAAGCTGTGTGTTCAGGTGGATCGCGGACAAGTCGACCTCCGGGGTGCCAAACCGGGCCTGAAAATCATTAGATGCAAGTGCCACTCCGCGTGGTCGATATCTTGTTGACTCAGCCAGCCCGTCTGCACATTGGACACCCTGGAGATGTCCTCTGCCTTCAATGAGCACAGGTGATGCTCCGCCCAAAGCTCTAATCTCTTGGCCTCCAACACAAGGGACTTAGACCTGGTGCCGCCCTGCTGATTTATGTGCGCTTTCACTACAACATTGTCCACTAACACCAAGATATGTGTGCCTGCAAGAAGACCTTGGAAGGCACAGAGAGCCAGAAATACCGCCCTCAATTCCAGTCAATTGATGTTCCGACAGCTCTTGCTGGTAGTCCATCTGCCCTGTGCTACCTGCGACTGAAAATGTGCCCCCCAGGTGGAGAGACTAGCATCTGTGGTAACCACCAGCCACTGAGGTTCGTAGAACTGGCAACTCTTGGCAATGGCTGGAGACTGCCACCATCTGAGGGATCTGAGTACCTCCTTGGGGACAGGAACCTTGACTGATGACGTGTCTCTGCCCGCCTACTGAAATGGTAAAAGAAACCATTGGAGGTCTCTTGAATGTAATCGAGCCCAGGGAACGATGGAAATAGCTGAAATCATTTTGTCCAGGAGCTGTGAAAGTAAGAAAGGGGACACTTTCCTGCACCCCTCCACCCTGGACACAAGGGCCACTAGGCTATTCTGACGCTCCTGGGATAAATAAACAGTGCCCTCAACTGAGTCAATCACCACTCCCAAATGGAGGAGGCGGGTTGAAGGAGTGAGATGACTCTTCTCCACATTAACGGAGAATCCATGGGAAGCGAGGACCTGAAAGGTTAACTGGAGGTCCCTGCGAGACTGCTGAATAGAAGTAGACAAAATTTAAATGTCATCCAGGTAACACTGGAGATGAACAGATCTAACCCTGAGAGAAGCAGCCAAGGCAGCTAAAACCTTGGTGAAACAACGGGGAGCAGAGGAAAGCCGAAAGGGCAATGCCCTATATTGAAAATGGGCCCCTGCATGCAGAACCTAAGAAACTTCCTATGAGATAGGCCTCAGTGAGGTCAATAGAGGAGATCGCCCCTCCTAACTCCATCTAAGATGGAATGTAAAGATTGCATTTTGAACCAGCGATATACCACATAACGATTCAAACATTTAAGGTCCAGAAATGGGTCTCCACCTCCCAGATGACTTTGGGACCAGGAATACACGGGTAAAAAAACCCTGTTCCACTTTATCCTCAGGCACCTTTTGGATAGCCTTGGTAGAGAGGAGAAGCTGTATTGCCGAATCCATAAGGACTCACCTATTGCTGTTATGAAATAGTGGACCGCGTACAAAAAGCATTGGGGGAGGAGAAAGGAATTCTATGGCCAATCCTGATCTTATAGTAGCCTGGACCCATCTATCAGATGTCGTTCTCTCCCAAAGGTTGGTGAAGAGGGCCAATCTTCCACCAATGGGAGGATCCAAAATGCAACTAGCAACAGCGTCGGAGCCAACGACCCTCTCCCCCTCGAAAGGGCCGTTTATTCAAAAAGGGTCTACCTCTAGAAGATCTGTCCTGGGCTCCCCGCTGCCTGGGGTGGAAGGTCCCTTGCCAATGAGAAGAAGAAGCATCACCACCCCCATCATATCCTCGAAACTGGGAACGAGGAAGATATGGCATAAAACTGGATTCCCCCCTACGATATGTGGCAGGTAAAACCTTCCGCTTATCCTTGGTCTCAACAAGGAAAGAATCCAGAAAATCCCCAAACAATTTAGTCCCCGTAAACGGAACAGATGCCAAATGCCACTTGTACTTAGTGTCTGCCTACCAATGGCGGAGCCAGACCAAGCAGCGAGCCGCTATCGAGGAGGCTAAAGACTTAGCGGCAAAGCGGGAAGCATTGAGGGTGGCATCCGCTGAAACTTGGATCGCCACGATGACTTTGTTCAGATCTTGTTGTAGTCTCGTATCCCCAGAGGACAACTTATCTTGCAACAGGCACAACCACAATAAAGTCATCTGGTTAAAAAAGAAAGCCTCCCTCATTTGTGAGATTATTCAGGTGGAGGCCCCGGACCTGGCGGGTATTACAGAGACCTGGTTGGGCCAGGAGGGAGGAGTCCCTCTTGTTGATATGTGCCCACCTGGTTTTCGTGCATTTCATCAGCCAAGGTCACAGGGGAAGGGAGGGAGGTGGTGGTTGTTATTAACGAGGGTCTTAGTCCGAGGGAGGTCACTGTTCCTCAGACGGCCGGATGTGAGTCCCTCCTTGTGAAGTGGGGTCATGGGGTGCAGATGGGCTGCTAATCATGTACCTGGCTCCCTGCCACGTGGCAGCGGCCCTGCCTAAGCTACTTGACGTTATAGCTGTGGTGGCGGTTGACACCCCCAGGCTTATGGTCATGGGGGATTTTAACCTGCCATCTGTTGGTGAGGCATCTGAGGTGGCCCCGGGAGTTCATGGCTTCCATGACGGCCATGGACCTGACCCAGTTAATTCATCGCCCTACTCACACGGGGGGAAACACGCTGGACCTGGTTTTTGTCTCTGGCCAGTGGTTGAGTGATCTTGAAATAGGGGATATAGTCATCGAGCCCTTGTCATGGTCGGATCACTTTCTCCTTCGTCTTGACCTTCAAACTGCTGCACCTTGCCGCGGTACCAGGTTCCGCACCCCCCATGCCGCGTTCCTCAGCTGGGCTAGGCACCCTCCCCATGGCTTCTCCCCCAAACCCACACAGCCCACCCTCTTCCCAGAATCCTTTAAAATTTTATTTAAAAACTTCCCTAAAAAACCCCATAGCCCTCTTTTTGCAGCACGCCAAAAGTAGTTGTAGTAGCAATCAGCCACTGAAGATGTTCAGGTGAAAGATGACGGTGACAAATATGTTCCTGAGAAATCCAGGCTTCCCTCAGATCAGAATCAGAAGAAGAAGGTTGCGAGCCGACAATGGTGTCCGGCACAACTGGACCCGCCACAACAGGCGCTGGAACTGCAAGTAAAACTGGTCCCCACACCCCAGATGTTGGGATGATCACTGGGCAGTCTCAAAGAGACATCTGATCCGGAGTTACAGCTGAAGACTGCTCTACAGGGAGCTCCGAACCATTTGAAGGACCAACCGCCTCCTTGGGTGCAGTGGAAGAAGACAGATGACTACTGGCCTTCTCCCAAATTTTCTTCAAAACCTTGCCCCTGTGCTCCTCATCTTTTGATGTTGAGGCATACTTGTGAGGCTTGTGATGAGAATGGGAATCCTTCCCACAGGTAAGCATGTCCCATGGGACATCAAGCCACAGCGGTTCAGGAACAGATGTGATTGGTTGTGAAGACCCTTGGGCCTGTGCCCTGGCCTTCCGGCCATGCTTGGACTTAGCCAAAACTTTGGGCATGATAGGCAGCCCGAGGCAGGCAGTTCAAATTTATGGGTACATAAAGGTCCCACAAAGCGAGAGAGATGGAAAAGGGGAGCAAGCCATGTCTGCCTCAGAGTCCTGCCCCTGAGATCTGCAACCAATTAAGGGCTTTCAAAAAAGATCTCCAGAGCCTGCTCGTGGCGATGCAGTCGCAATCGCCAAGTCTAATCGCCAGATGAACTGGGCAACAAGATCAGGTCAAAGCCCTCAGTTCCTCAATGTGGCCCAAAGGGAATCCCATATAAGTCAGGAACAGGCTAATGCTGGAGGCCAGAGAAAGTGCAGCCGTACAGAGAAAAAATTCGGGTAGGAAACAAAATGGCGGGCACCAATCTGCGCTGTAAACGGGAGCGCAAAGCTCCTTCTACAGTCGTCCACTGCCAGAAGATAAAGGCTGGAGCGTGAAGCTTCCGAGCCTGTTGCCGCCAAGCTAGGAAGGAGACAGGCTAAATAAGGCTATCGCCCAGCCAGTAAGGCAGCCAATCTACCAGAGCGCGAAGCTCCACTTTGAAAGGATCAGGCAGTCGCTGAAAAAATGGCTGCCCGCCGAACTCTCCAGGGAGCGTGAAGCTGCACACACTCTCCTCCAGCTGTCAGGAGCGCGAAGCTCCTGAAAAATCAAACAAACAGCTTTCCCCAGAAGCGTGAAGCTCCACAATGCCCCGGAGTGCTTGATTGGTCCATAGGCAAAGGCAAAATTTAACTTTAAATCGGAAGCTAAGAAAGGAAAGGAATCCCTTCAGCCAGCCAGCCTAAGCCAGCAGCTGGGGAAAGAAATTTCTCAAACTGTGGAAATAGCCAAATCAGTCCAAATAGTCAAAGTCCAAGAGTCCAGATCAATAGAATGTAAGGAGAAAGGCAACTGAAGCCAGAGAACAGTCCCACACGTCAGTCCAATCTGAAAGACTGAGTCAAAAGCTGGAAGCCCTTAGCAACAAGGGCAGCACTTAACAATTGTGACAGACTCGACAGAGAGACAGAGACAGTGCAGCTGTCAGGGCGGAAAGATGGGCGCTGCATTAGCTCCGCAATGCCGAACGAGTTTCCAGACCCTCCGCGGCTTTTTCTTTGCCGTTCTCGGCCCCGGAGAGGTTGGGAGAGCAGAGGGGCTTTCTTTGGAGGTGAGGAGAGGGAATGCGACCCCTCGCCGCAACGAAGCATGAGCTCTGAGGATCCGGAGGGCAGGAAGAGGGCTGCAAAGCAGCGGCCCCAAAGCCAGTGACGCTGAGTTTTTGGACCGGTATGGGGAGACGAGACGGAACATGACAGGGAAGAAAAGAAGGAGATTGATTTGAAAATTAAAAGGACGGTGTAGTGATTGGAGAAAATAGTGGCAGCCTAGATCAAAAGTGAAGGAAGCTTTTATTTACTAATTTTTTGACCATCTTGTTGCTGTGGAATTGGAAGGAAACGGAAGTACGATTCAATTAGATTACTGAACTACAACGGATAAAAGAATAATAAACTTGGATTTACTAATCGTATGACGTGGGTGATGATTAGGGTGTAAATCTTTTCCTGACCCCCCCTTCCTCCCAGGAGCTTCAACAGTGAGCCCTTTCCGGTTTAATTTAACCACGCTGATGAACTGAATTAATCAAATTGTGACTGGAGATTAATACCCTTATAAAGAGTTAACTGACAACCTATATATGCTCCTTTAATATTTACAATATCCATTAATTATATATAGTGATTATTGATTAATTGATTATCTAATTATTTTTCCCCTTTTTTTGTTTTGTTTTTCCTTCTCTGATTTATTATTTAACATAATTTGATGTGTGTGTGTGAGTGTATGTGTATATACTTAGATTGTACTTAATTATAGATAAATAAGATAATTAGAATTGATTTATAATTATATAGAATTGAGATTGAATAACAGTAAGAGCCTAATTAAAGGGGAGTGTTAATTTAAGCAGATTAAATAATATCTGTGCATAATTTGGAAAAACTTTCTTTGCTTAGCCAATATGTCCACTACAGTTACATCTACAAAAGTGACGAAGAAACATATAGCGTCTACAGTGGCATCTTCTCCGATAACAACTCCTTCAGGGTTAAAGAAATCAGCTGAAAATTTACCAATAGCAGAGAAACCAATTACGATGCAAGGAATGCAAGTGATGTTTCAAAATATTCAAGAATTAATGGAAAAAACCAAGAATCAATTTCTAAAAAGTTTGATGATTTGAAAACTGAGATGAGCGGACTAAGAGGAGAAATTATACAAAGAAAAGAGACTTTGGGAGAAATGAGAACAACCATCTTGGAACACAAGGAGCGATTATAGAGGTGGAAAAAACTACTGAAAGAGTTGAAACCCAGATTGATAAATGTGAAAGGAAATATGCTCAAGCAGTGGGGAAACTTGAGGACGAAGTAGTTTTCTTAGAGATGGAGAAATCTGCTTTTTTTTTTTTTACGTCTTCAAAATGTGGTTGAGGACAAAGAGGAACAGCTGGATGAAATCGTGGGAGAAGTAATCGCAGAGGTAGTGGGGAGGGAAAAAGAAGTTTGTGGCAATATAGATGAAGCATATCGTGTCTACACCAACTATGTGAGACATCACAACCTGCCCAGAGAAATACACGTGAGGCTAACTAAAAAGGTGCTAAGAGATGAAATTCTCCACAAGGCTAGGGACCAGAGTGTTACATATAAAGGACGTCAGATTACTATTCTAAAACAGATCCCTAGAAGAGTGAGAGAACAGAGACATAACTATCAACTTATAACCTCACAATTGAGGAAACACAATGTGCCGTACCGATGGTTACTACCCGAAGGACTCTTAGTGACATGGCAAGAGCAGAAAATTAAAATTGAGAACATATGCGATGCACAGGACTTTTGTGAGAACTTTTTCGGACGTGGCGACAGTGAAAGAGATAAAGAAGTAGTTAAAGAGAGTCAGAGAAATCAGAAAGAGGAGTGGAGAAATGAGAGAGGAGCCCAAGCATATTATGGAAAGGGGAAACGAAATGGGAGGAAGGGGGAAGAAGGAGGAGTAGAAGAATACAGGGTAGAGACTCGTTTAGCAGCTAAGACTAAAGGGATTAACAGATAGAAATGAATCAAGGGGCAAGACTACTGACGGTGAATGTCAATGGTCTCAATGCCCCGACAAAAAGAAGACGTATCTTATCTAAAATTGTTAAAGCTGAAGCGGATATAACATGTTTACAAGAGACTCATATTAAATTATCACAAACAAATTTATTGAAATGCCCCAAAGCAGGGAAATTATATGTGGCGGCTTCAGAGGAGAGAAAAAGAGGAGTAGCAATATTTGTAAAAGAACATCTCTCGCCGAAACTATTATTTGCAGATGAAGAGGGAAGAATACTAATGTTAGAGGTGGAATTACTACAAAATAAGGTATTATTGATTGGAATTTACACCCCCAATACTAAACAAACATCATTCTTCCGAAGACTATGAAGAGAAATCCAAGAATTGGAATACGAGCAAGTATGTCTTATGGGTGACTTTAATGCAATTATTAATAGGACACAGGATTATAAAAAGGAGGAAACTCCCAGAAAGGAAACAGAGGACAAGATAAGAGGATCCTACCAGCCATTTGTAAGGAAATGAGAGACAAATTAGGACTGAAAGACACTTGGCGTGGTACAATCGGATTATGGAGCAATTTACTTATTACTCTCCCAGGCACAAATTATGGTCCAGATTGGACATGATTTGGATGTCACAAGAACTTAACTCCCAAGTAGCAGAAATTAGAATCTTACCGAATGATTGGGCGGACCATAATCCAGTTCTAGTAGTATTAAAGAAAGAGGGGAAAAATAGAAAGAGATGGATGATGAGATCAGAGATTTTAAACGAAACCGAATTCACACAAAAGCTTAAGACAGAAATAACCTTTTTTTCAAGAAAATAAGAGACCAGGAATGCACTTCAAATAATCTGGGATGTTGCTAAAGCCTTTATAAGAGGTCTTATTATAAAACATATGGCCATCAAATATAAAAAAGAAGAGCAAGAAAGGCATGATTTAATAAATAAATTAACAAAGGCTGAGAAACAGCTATAAGATAACCCACTATCTATAGAAGCGAAAGAACAGATAATATTGTTAAAACACCAGCTTAATCTTTTAGAATTGGACAAATTGAAAGATAAGATAAAAGCAGCAAAGCAAAAGTATAAATTATACTATACTATATACTATACTATAAATTAAAAGTATAATAAATTAGGAAGATGGCTTACATATAGACTCAAAAAAGAAAAACAAAACAGACGAATTGATCAGTTAGAAGACAAGGAGGGAAATTTAATAAAAGATAAAAGAGGAAGGGAAAAAATTGCAGTGGACTTTTATAAAGAATTATACAAAAAGGAAGAGATCTTAGCAGGTGTGACAAAAAATAATATAGAGAATTCGGACTTACCTAAAATACCTAATTTAACGAAAGAAATATTAGAAGAGGAAATTACCTTAACGGAGATTGAAAAAGCAGTGAAGAAACAAGGGAATGCGAAAACACCGGGTACAGATGGACTCCCCGCGGAATTATATAAAACAATGTTTGAGGTAATGGGAGAGCATATGAAAGATTTATTCAATGAAGCTCTGGGAAAAGCAGAAATCCCCCACTCATGGAGGGAGGCCAATATTAGTTTAATTCCAAAAGAAGATCCCCCCTCGACAGATATAAAAAATTATAGACCAATATCCCTTCTGAATTCCGATTACAAAATTTTTACAACAATTTTAGCGAATAGATTAAAAGGCTTCCTGAATGAATTTATACATGTAGATCAAAATGGGTTTTTACCATCACGCCAATTACGAGATAATCTGAGAGTCATGCTAAACGTACTGGAATATTATGAAGATCATCCTGACAAACAGGTCACACTAGTTTTTATAGATGCCCAGAAGGCATTTGACAGGGTCAACTGGGAGTTTATATTATTACAGCTAGAACATATGGGTTTTGGACAGAGATTTATAAATGCAATCAAAACTATTTATTTTAAACAAACGGCCAGATTATTGATAAATGGGGATTTGACAGAATAATTTTCTATCAGTAAAGGCACAAGACAGGGCTGCCTCCTCTCTCCCTTACTTTTCATTCTAACACTAGAAACTCTACTGCAAAAAATAAGGAATGAGGAAAGAATAAAAGGCCTTAGAATTGGACAACAGGTATACAAAACCCAGAGTTTGCAGATTACATGGTTTTCATCCTGGAAGAACCTATAAAATCTTGCCCATACTTATTAGAGTTGATTGAGGAATTTGGGGCAGTAGCAGGATTATTGATTAATAAAAAGAAAACAAATTTATTAACGAAAAATATCACAGAGGAAGATAAGAAGAATTTACAGGAAGTGACTGGACTGAGAACAGTTAACAAAATTAAATACTTGGGAATTTGGTTATCTGGTAGATGCTCGAGCATACAAGAAGACAATTATAATAAATTATTAATCCAAACAAGGAACGATTTAGACAAATGGGGTAAAATACGACTTTCACTTCTGGGACGAGTAACAACAGTTAAATCTTACATTTTACCAAAATTTAATTTCTTATTCCAAACTGCCCCAGCGAAACTATCCAAAACATTTTTTATGGAATTAAACCAAATAATAACTAAATTTATCTGGCAGGGGAAAAAGTCACCGATTAAAAAAAAGATGATGCAGGAGATAAAAGAAAGAGGAGGCCTGGGCTTACCATGTTGGGAGAACTACTACTCAGCAGCTTTGTTAGTATGGGTAAAAGAATGGATTACCTTGGGTAACAATCGTCTTCTTAAAATAGAAGGTTATGACTTACAACAGGGCTGGCACATAGCACTCTGGCAAGATAGTACCCCACAAAGTAAATGGTTCACCAGACATTACATAAGAAATATTTTAATTCGAAACTGGGAAAAGATCAGCAAAAAATATTACATTAAAACACCATGCTGGATATCACCTGTGGAAGCACAGACATACCCCAAACTTTATAACCCGACAAAGAAATTAATATACAAGGATCTATTGAATGAACAGGGAAAATTAAAATCTAAACAAGAAATGAATTATTTAGGATTACAAGTGGTTTGGTGGACTTATTTACAGATTCAATCCAAATTTAAGAAAGACAGAGATGGGAAAGGCATACATGTGGATCTACAAGAATTAGATAAAATCCTGATGGGCCAAGAAAAAGGTATGATTTCAAAAAGTTATAAATTGCTAATGAGATTAGAGATAGGTGATGAGATAATTAAAGGTACAATGATTGCCTGGGGAAAAATTTCGGTTATTCAATCCACCTAGACAAATGGCAAGGGATTTGGTGGGAGAATATGAAGTTAGTAGTTTCCACGGAATACAAAGAAAATATTTATAAGATGATATATAGGTGGCACCTCCCCCCTGATAGATTGGCTAAAATGTTCACTGGACAATCGGCTGAATGTTGGAAGTGTGGGCTGGAACGAGGCACCTATTACCATCAATGGTGGACATGCCCGGAAGCAGTAAAATTCTGGGGGAAAATAAAAAAATGGCTCAATGAGATTTTAAACCAAAAGATTGATTGGCCACCAGAGACTTGCTTGCTCTGCTCTAAAACGGATAATATTAAAAAAGATTTATGGTATTTCGCCTTACATATTATCCCAGCGGCGAGACTGACATATGCGCAACTTTGGAAAAATCAAAATATCCCACCAGAGGAAGCAATTATAAAAAAGATTTTGGACTGTGCGGAAGCAGACAAATTAACCAAAAAATTAAAAGATAGAGATCAAACACAAACATGTTTATCCTGGGAAAAACTATATACTTGGCTAGCAGAGAGAAAATCATAACCCAAACCAAAAGAGGAAAGGTATTTATTGAGGAATTGATACCATACAAGTAAAGTGAGGTCGGATAGACCTAACTGATAATACAAAGAGATATACGTCATCCTGTCTCCCTCGGAATATAATATAGATAGATCATACCGAATATTTAGTTATTAAGATATTACTTGTAGATGTTTGTTATTTGTTATGTCGCCTTGTATGTAATTTATATGGTGTTTTGTTGTTTTCTGTTTTTCTTTTAACGAAAAATGTAAATAAAGATTATTTTTTAAAAAACAAACAATTGTGACAGACTCAGTCCATCAATCTGAACAGATGAGTACAACCCATGCCTGGCTGCTGGCTACATCCACAATGGAGAACATCTAATTATGGAGGGCTTGAGCAATCTAGTGATACACTGAGCTGCACTGATGTGTGTATGTCAAAAAAGAACAGTTATGACAGACAGATCAAACTAAATAGCATCCACTAAAAAAGGAAATGGTAGACACTCCCAATATGTACTACTAGGGAAAAGCACATAAATAGTGACAATAGAATTATTGTTTATGATGCATCAAGAAAAAAGCTAGGAACCCACCATTATTAGAAAAACGGTATGCTTTAATATAAAGAACTCAGAGCACCCTTATTGGTGCTCATAACTAGGCACTTCTGGGTCATGTGAGTGACATTTACAACATTCTCTGCTGGATTTCCGTAATCAAGATTAATTAGGAAGCCTGCAAGGAAGGTCACAAGTTGTTCTGGTCTGTCACCCCCACTTTTTATCCTGTCCACGGCAATCCCCATACACTCACGGACAGCACTGGCGGTTCCCTTAGACTCACAGCCTACACTATTCCTCCTAAGGTCTCCTGCAGTACCTCTACTACGCCATAGCACATTGGCTTCTTATTGGGACTCCTGCCTTTTCCACTTAAAAGCTTATGTGTCTTCAGGTTACAACTACAATGGTGATTGCCATCTCTAAGGCATGCAGTCACCTGATGTAGCACTTTACAACCATATTGCTTGGTAACAATTCTGGTCCCAATTTCTGTTGTAGTTCAAGGAGTACCTAATAGAATTTCATAAAGTGTCCTAGCAGGCTTTAGGTTTTAGAATTTTAATATACTGTATACTAAAACAGAGATATATTAAAATAATATTTTAGTGTTTACGTATTGTGTTATATATATTTATATTACCATATGACTAGCTTTGGGGAAACCTTAAAATACTTTATATTTTAGTTTCTGTAACTTCCTATTATTTCACTTATATCATGCATCTTTATTTGCTGTAGAAACACTTCCTGCATTTTTAATTGCAAATTTGTATATTTTACAAATCAATGATTACAATAAAACCTATTTATTCAATTAGAATAGAATACAGAGCAATCAAATTGTTCAAACTCAGGAGTGTATATTGCTACCTTTTTATTTAAAATAAATAAATTTACATGTGGAAACTTTCATGACTGTGTTAGGTTAGAAAAAATAGTAATTGAAATCAAAATTGCAGAAAAAACATTAGCCACCTCTGATGTGCTAATTAATATCGTTTTGAACCTTGAAAGTGAGCAAGTCACTGTGTATATTTGTACTTATATATATTACATATATTTAGTTTGTTTGTTGTTTGTTGTTTAGTTTGTCTGTTAGCACTGCTGATTGTAATTTTATGGTTGTGAATGTTTTATATAATTTTATCTTTTTAAATTTAATAAAGTTTGTTTTTTAAAACTGAAAAAAAAAGAAAGAAAGAAAGTGAGCAAGACTAAAGAGTCTCTTGTTGAAAGTGTAATAAGTGTAGCAGCCACAGTGGGATGGATGGCTTAAAAGTTTAAATAAACAAAGAAGTTCACAAATAAAAGAGCATACTTAAAAGCCAGACTAATGTTCAAGATTAAAAGATACAAGGTAAGGAGCAAAGTCATCAGAGAAGATCCTGGAGATTGGAAAGAAATAAAATAAAAAACCAAAACTGATACAGATAGTCTTCAACTTACAAGAGTTTGTTTAGTGACCATTTAAAGTTAGAATGACACTTATGATTGTTTTTCATATGTATGACCATTGCAGCATCTTTGTGGTCATGTGATCAAAATTCAGATACTTGGCAATTGACTCATATCTACAATAGTTGCAGTGTCCCAGTGTCATGTGACGATTTACAACCTTCTGATAAGCACAATCAATGAGGAAGCCAGATTCACTTAACTGTTTACTAACTCAGCAACTGCAGTGATTCACTTAACTACTCATAAAATGGGTCATAAAATGGGACAAAATTCATTTAACAATTGTCTCAGCAACAGAAATTTTGGGTTCAATTGTGGTTGTAAGTCAAGGACTACCTGTATAAAATAACAGAATAATACCAAAATGCAGAATAAAGAATAACAGAGTTGGAAAGGACCTTGGAAGTCTTCATAGTTTGATGTCCATAAACGATGTTTCACAACGCACACATAAGATTACAAGAACTTAAATATATACTAGTGAATTAATATCCAGCGGGGTCATGAAGACTTGGAAATGACTGAATAACAAATGGTCTGTCCCCCCAGTCTTAATAGAATACTGAACATATTCACTATACAATACTGGCATTTCACTGTAATAAAATAATTTAATGAATTAATTCTAGTGGTTTTAAGATCCTGTTAAATCAAGTGTTTACAGTAACTGGCGCAACTTATATCAATGACATAATTACACAAATAAACTGTTGCAAATGGTGTAAATTCAGATTTAACAAATATACCACCAAATTATATGCTACATGAAGCCTTTACTGTATTGTGAAAATTGTGGGAAGTCTGGCAAAGTAGTACTTATCCCATAAATAGTAATTCAACCCATATTTCTTAATTAATACATTATGAAGAAGACTGGGAAATTTCTATTACTGTTTTCCAGCATTTACCCTAGACAAATATTAAATATACTTATATAAATCTGTGTTGTTCTTTCCTGATCATGCTATCTACATGGAATTTGAGAGGACTCAAGTCAATATTTATTAATTCTATTTTGTCATTTTTATTTGATAACATATAGAATATACCTGTTCTAAAATGGTACCCCGACATTTGAGAATGTATATTAATTTTGCTTTACTATAGTAAGCAGTACAAGCTTACGATGTCAGCACAATGTACATTTTATCTTAGCCATGCTTACATCTGGCTACATTATCCCTTTATATCATCTTTTAATTACTCTTTTGATGTGGTAGATGTTGCTTTTACTTGTCTGACATGATGCCCTCCTGATATTTAATAATGTACCATAGTATCCATCTTAGCATGAAGAATTTCTCATAAGCACACCTTCACCTCTTACAAGAATTAATTTGGACTGAAGTAATATGTTTTGATGGAGCAGGTTTAGATTTGTTCTTATAAAATCTTTGGCCTGGAATTCTAATTATCAATCTTACATCCAGTTACTAGTTGTTTTTATGTCAGGGCACACTGCATATTTGTAGAGTTTTGCTCTACTTTAAAAGTGACAAGGAATCTGTTTGATCTTCAAGACAATTTTTCATAATCTTAACTGAATGCAACCTGTCCTCTATTCTGTTCTTTAGTTCACATATTTTTATCTACCTAGCTTGACTCATTTGTTTCATATACCCATAAATTTAATCCCACGATAAATTACCCACTGTATCTAATAACTAGTTCAACATACAATGTTGATTTTATTGCTAAATCCTTTGCAAGCTTTTTCCTGTATTTAGTGGAAATTAAATTCTTTTGTGAACTGTTAGTTGTAAAATTAATGCTTGTGGTGATCAAAAAAAGAATCTAGAAATGTTTTCTATCTTAACCTAATACAACAATTTACTTTGCTATGTCATCAGGAAAGAATGCAAAAGAACATTACTATGGTGGTTATATAATTAAAAATAGTTCACAAATTGTTCAAATTATTTCTTTATCAAATCCCTCTTCTCTCTGAGCAATACAAATGATAATTACTAAACTTTAACTGTTCAACATAACTTGCCTAGCATCAGAATACTTATTACCAACTTGCCTATGATTGCACATTACAACTAAAAACATTTTCCTCCTTAAAATCATTCAACTAAACTGACTCTAGAGTGAAGGTTTACAATAAAAACATGTAAATTAATTGTTTTAAAATAAAATTTATCCTTTTTTAAAAAAAAACCCTGGAATTAAGAACTAACACAGTACCACTTAAAAAGTAAATTATAAGAAAAGAATACAAACAATTCACCATGACAAGTGAAACAGACATTAGCTTACCTGAACATCCCTTTTCTGATCGCTGCGATGACAATCCATGCATGGGTATTCACTTCTACTTGTTAGAGACTGAGTGCAAAGATTTTTCCTCTGTTGCTTTGACCATGTCCTCTGGCCCCTGTTCTTCAGTCTTTTCACGAAGGCATACTCAGTAGATAAGCAGAAAGGTACCACCAAGGAACACCTCTCCCGGTAGGCCCGGGTATGAGGGCACAGCCCACAGGAAACCTGCAGAGGAAAAATCAGAAAGAAAACCCCAACCCCGGCCAGGATACGAGAAGGCCAACGGGCGAGTTGGATTGTCGTAGCAGCAATCAGAGAAAGGATGTTCAGGTAAGCCAACGTCTGTTTTCCTGAATCTCTGCTCCAACAATCCACGCATGGGATATACCCAAGCTTAAGAACCCTGGGCGGGGGCCTGACAAATCCTCTGGCCATAAATGACAATTACGGATTGCAAAACTCTCCTACCAAATGACACCTCAGCCAAGGCATAAGAGTCCAACCTGTAATGTCTTATAAAGGAGGATAACAACGACCAAGTGGCCGCCCTACAAATATCGTCTAGAGTTGCCTGGGTAGCCCAAACAGCAGAGGTGGCTGCACTGTGAGTAGAATGAGCTAAGATTTCACCTGGCAAGGGTCTGCCCTTGAGTTCATAGGCTTTGGAAATAGAAGTCTTGAGCCACCTGCCCACTGTAGATGAAGAAATTTTTTGCCCCATAGAAGCGGGATGAAAAGAGACAAACAAGGCTTCCGTCCGTCTAAATGAAGCCATCGGCCTAATATATCGCCTGAGGGCCCTGCGTACATCTAAAGTATACCATCATTTTTCCAGTGGGTGGCGAGGGTCTGGACCCGATGAAAGTGGGAATTAACTTTGGGAACAAAGGCCGGATCCAGACAAAGGACAACATGGTTGGAGTGAAAAATGCAGAGATCTTTCTGAATCGAGAGAGCAGCTAGTTCGGAAATCCTTCTTGCGGATGTCACTGCAAGGAGAAAGGCAATCTTTAAAGACAAGAAACGGAGACTGATGGAGCCTTGCGGCTCAAATAGGGAAGCCATCAATGCCTGGAGAACCAAAGGGAGATCCTACGTTGGATAGCGATGCATCACAGGTGGTCGAAGGCTGGTAGCCCCTTGGAGAAAGGAACGAATCTGCGGATGGTGAGAAAGAGACTGGTGAGATTCAGAGGGAAGTACCATGGCCAAAGCTGCAACCTGGCGACCGAGAGTAGTGGGTGTCAGTCCCTTATCTAGGCCCGACTGCAGAAATTCTAGAACATCCGGCACCATTGCAGATGTTGGATCGACGTATCAGGCCAAGCACCACAGACAGAAGGCTTTCCACGATGCACTGTAAATCCATTCCATCAAGGTGCGCCTGGACGCCTGGATGGTGGTGATCACTTTTCTGGCGAGGTTGTCCTTCCTCAGGAGGATCACCTCAAGTGCCAGACTGTCAACTGAAGCCACTCTGGCTCCGGATGGAAAACGACCCGCTGGCTGAAAGAAATCCCGTCCTGACGAATTCTCCAAGAACGTGAGACAGACAGACCTATCAAGTCAGAGAGCCAGGCCCTGTGAGGTCAATGAGGTGCTATTAGGAGAACTTCTGCCCATTCGGCTAGCAGTTTCTGAAGAACCCTCGGAATTAGTGGAATTGGAGGGAACTCATAAAGCAGTCCTCGAGACCAAGGACAGCGGAGAGCATTGCAACCCTCTGCGCCGGTGGTTGAAAAGTGTGAGAAAAACCTCGGAAGCTGTGCATTTTCGGGAAGCGAAGAGAGATGTGCCAAACTTGCGTGTCAGCTCCAAAAAGAGTTGAGGATGAAGCTTCCATTCCGAGGGGTCTATTCTAGCTCTGCTCAGCCAGTCCACTCGTAGGTTGGACTCGCCGGAGATATGCTCTGCTTTCAGTGAGAGAATGTGCCTCTCGGTCCAGCTCATGAGATGATCCACCTCGTCCATGAGCATCTTGTCGATTTATATGGGCCTTCATGGCCATGTTGTCGGTCAAAATGAGCACGTGTTGAAATGAGTCCTCGTTTTGAAAATATCAAAGGGCAAGACAAACTGCCCACAACTCCAGCCAATTTATACTGCTTGTCCTTTCCATTTGGGTCCATTGGCACTGAGCCAGTTGAGATTGTAGGTGAGCCCCCCAACCGTAGAGGCTTGCATCCGATGTCAACGTGACGCGTTCAGGTTCGCGGAACATGCAACCCGCTTGAAGAGCCGATGATGTCCACCAGCGGAGGGACAGATAAACACAAGGTGGAACCACTACCTTGGTTCTGGAATTACTGTGTCCCTGTCATTGAAATGGCAGAAGAAACCACTGAAGTGGGCGAGTGTGTCGCCATGCCCAGGGCACAATTGTGATACAGGAAATCATCTTTCCTAGCAATTGGGATAGAAGAATCAATGGATCGGCCTGGCATGACAATATTTCCACCACCAAGGTAGTGATACTGATTTGTCAAATGGACAGATAAACTTGGCCTTTGACAGAGTCGATCACTGCCCCCAGATGGAGTATGAGGGTTGAAGGCTATAGATGACTCTTTTCCACATTGAGTGTGAAGCCATGACTCTGAAGCATATGCACACTATCGCGCTGTCGTGTATTGCCTGCTCCAGAGAGGACGATAAGATCAAGATGTCATCCAAGTAGGCTACCATGCATACCGGAACCATGTGGACCAAGACTGCTACAGCCGCCAACAATTTGATGAATGTTTGCGGAGCCATTGAAAGGACAAAGGCATTGGCTCGGTACTGATAGTGATGGTTGGCATATGCAGAACGGAGATACCGCCGGTGCCACGGATGGATTGGCACATGTAGATATGCTTCCTTGAGGTCCACAGACTGTAGCAGATCTCCCTCTCATATGCACCCCAAGATTGATCTCAGAAAGTGCATTTTGAAGTGCCTGTATAAAACATAAAGATTCAGCTGCTCGAGATTCAATATCCCCCTCCAGTCCCCTGAACTCTTGGGCAACAGGAACAGGATGGAGTAAAACCAGGCCCATTCTGGTCCTTTGGTACCGGTTCGATTGCCTCAATGTACAGAAGATGTTGAATCTCGAGATCCATGAGTTGTTTCTTTACTGGATGAAATGGTACCAGACACTGAATGTAACGGTTCAGAGGCTTGAGTGGAATTCCAGAGTGAGGCCGAAATGGACAGTGCGTAGAATCCAGGCATTGGTCGATGAAAATGTTGGAGCCGACCACCTATAGGGACAGGAGGCAAAGAGTCACTTGCCACGGCAGAAAGGAGGGGAGCCCCCGCCACAAAAGGGTCATTTGGACTATGGCTGACATCAAGCACGATCTCTAAATGCTGACCGGTTCGAATATTGGGAAGACCCCTGAAAAGAAGATCATTGGAAATAGGACATCTTGGGTCCAGAATCAGATTGAAAGGGCTGCCTCTGTGAATAAGGTGTGCACCGGCGATCCGGTATCCTATACGATGAAGGGAGAGCCTTCTTCTTATCCCGTCCCTCAATCAATATCGGATTCAACACCGCACTGAAGAGGGATGACCCTTTATACGGACCTGCAAGCGTGCTTCCATTTTGATTTCATGTCCGCCCTCCAATGGCAGAGCCACAACAGTCTACAAGATGTGACAGCAGAAGGTAGGGCATGGGAGGCAAACTTTGCTGCGTTCAATGAAGCATCCGCTGAATACTCGGTGGCGGCCACCAGCTTATTAATGTCCTGGTGAAATCGAGCTTCATCAGGGGAAATTCTTTCCTGCAATTGGCAGAACCAAATCAAGGATGCTCTGTTAAAAAAGGAAGCTGATGTTGCAGTTCTAATGGCCCAAGCAGCCGCCTGGTAAGATTTCCGAAAGGAAATTTTGGCTCTCCTGTCCTCTATCTTGAGCCCCTCCCCGATATCATTGGAAATGACAGAGGAGGAAAGTAGGCTAGTGACTGGTGCATCCAAAGCAGGTAATTGCAATAACGTGTCCAGTTCAGGGGCTGAACAATAAAGTTTCTAATCATGGCTGCTAGGACCAGCCAGAGATCCTGGTTGATCCAATGGCCATTGGATAACTTCAGTAAATAAATCTGGGCAAGGAACAAAATAATGTTCGGGCTTGGGCACTCTGAATAAATTTTCATGTGGACCGGAGGTATCCGGAGCCTGGGAAATAGGGACCGTCACTATCCCCATATTGGTTGTTACTTTCGCTTTATGTAACAGAGATTTGAAAAATGACGGTCAAAACAGACCCAGAAAAGCCGGCATGTCTGGCACCATCCCCTCATCTTCAGAAGGGTCTAATTCTCCTAAATAGTCCTCGCCCGGAGACAGGCCTCACTATGAATGGATTCCTGTGCTGAAGGAGACTCAGAAGTGCTTGAAGTAGCTGCCAGCACCTGTGGTTTAACAGCGGTGCTAGTTGGGGCCAAGTGTGTAGCATGTTGAATGCCAGCTGCAAAGATGTGGGAAACTGCCTCTGAAACCATAGTTTGAAGGTCCAGATCTGGACCAACACCTTGTCCCTCACCAGCACGGAGACTGGCTGCAGTCGGGGTAAATGTCACCTCTGGGGTTCCGCAGCTAAGTACCAAAGGGAACGGTTCTTCCAGCATTTGCATAGGGGGAGGAACTACGGGCCCTACATGGGAAACCCCAAAAAGTGGCCTGACATGGTCAAGTAAATCCAGTGGGTGAGGCTCTCATCCCTTCAGCCACTCCAGATGGCAATGGATTAAATATTTCTTGCTCAGGTAAGTTAATATTCATGGCAGAGTCACTGCAGTGACTAACAGGCTGTGCCTGATGTTGGGCCTTGTCAAATTGGCATTCCAATGCCTTATGCTGCCTCTTAGTATCTCTATCAACCACCGTAGCCCTTTTTGAAGGCGCAGATGAAGAGGCCTTTTGTTTATGTGACTTGCTTCCTGTTTTAGAGTGACTGGAACCAGAATGCTTTGATGCAGAAGCTTTGGATGTAGTTGCTTCCATTCTAGGTGGCCTACCCTCATGCTCCATGTCCGAAGACAGAACAGAATCAGCCATTACCAATACACCTAGCAACTTTCGTGACCAAGGTGGCAACCCAGGGAAGTAAATGATCTGCAGTAAGCCAAGGGAACTGATGATGCAATGCTTACACCCCCTTTCAAGTCTAAAGTCTTAATAGAAAGGAAAACTGCTGATCCCCCTTCAGCGTGAATGGCAAACTTGTCCTCGAACGCTGGCATGCTGCTCTCACGATCGATGGCAGTTGAAACAGTGAGGCGATTCTGGCACAGGCCCACAAAGGCAGGGAAGATGGTGTAAGAGGAGTCACAGCCCCTCAAAACCGCCATTTCGCTCACTGGCTCAGCATTAAATTCAAAAAATCCCAGAGCCAAGGCAGGCAGACATAAGGCGCGAGGCAGAAAACCTCAAAATTCGCCTCCATGGCCGAAGGACAACAAAATGGTGGGCGCAAGTAGGAAACTTCCCCTCAGCACCGCTGTGGCTGAAAACAAGCAAAATGGTGGTGTAAGCTGTAGATCTCCCCTCAGCGCCATTGTGACCTGCCAGAGTATCAAAATGGTGCAAAGGCAAGGACAAGCCCTTTGAGTGCCGCAAAGCCTTCTTCCCAGTCGCGGGCTATGCTCCGATCCCGGGCAGTGACCCAATGCCGCCCTGATGTCAAAGAAGAGCTGCGAGGGTGGTGGCGGTTATGCTGGCAAGCGGGAACCAGCTCTTCCACCAGTGGCGATTCAAATGTCAGAGGCGCCCAAGCGGACGGCACTCTGACAAACTGCAGATAAAATAATCCGTGGGCAGCTATCAGCGACCTGGAGTCCCAGGAATGCAAAACCAGCTGCCAGCAGCTGAGGGGAAGAGGCAAACCTCCACATGGAATCCCATGCTGCACAGCTCTTTCTAATAAGGCAAAGTCCAATTGTACTGAGAAAACCAGAAAAAATTAAAAATAAAGTAAAATTGGTGGAAAAGGAAGTCTCTGATGTCAGAGAAAGGCAACTCAAATCTCTACAACTAGACTGAATAAAAAGACTGAAGGATATGAGCCAGGGGGCATGGTCAAAGCAACGGAGAAAAAATCTTTGCACTCAATCTCTAACAAGTAGAAGTGAATACCCATGCGTGGATTGTCAGAGCAGCGATTCAGGAAAATCTCTGGCTTTCATCCATTTCTCAATAGAAGACTATAATTGCAGGTTTCAAATCTTAATAATTATATTAGTCATTATGTTGGGTACCTCAGATTTCTTCCTTGGATCAGTTGATTAAAACAGTTCTTCTGCTGAAGACTGCTTTAAAGAAGTCTAATTTGTCGTAATTTCTAATAATAGTTTTCATGAAAACACCTTTCTGAACAAAAATTTGGAACTCTTGTGGAAAATCATCTATGCTCCAAAGTAATATGTACACCCAATCCTACATTTTAGTTATATTGAATATGCTAGAAATTAACCTGAAGCATTCCATAAATTGCTAGTGATTAAGTAGCATCCATTAAGCTATATTCATGTTCCAATGCAAAATATTTATATACCTGTTAAATAGTATTTTATATTTTATTATTTTATTTATTTATTAATTATATTTATATACCGCCTTTCTCCTGTAGGACTCAAGGCGGTGTACATTTTAAAAGATCATTCACATGTTCATGTTTATCCCCGCCTGTTCGAACATCAGGGTCTTGAGGGCACGGCGGAAAGCACGGAGATCAGGGATATTCCATATCTCTGGGGGCAGTTCATTCCAAAGGGTTGGAGCCCTCACAGAGAAGGCCCTCCCCCTGGGAGTCGCCAGTTGGCATGATTTGACTGACGGTACCCTGAGTAGTCCCTCCCTGTGAGAACAAACTGGTCGGTGGGAGGCTATTGGTGGCAAAAGACAGTCTCGTAGGTACCCAGGTCCTAAGCCATGGAGCGCTTTAAAGGTGATGACTAACACCTTGAATCGCACCCGGAAGACCACCGGGAGCCAGTGCAGCTCGCGCAGGAGAGGTGTTACATGGGCGTAATGAGTTGCGCCCATAATCAGCTGCGCGGCTACATTCTGGACCAGCTGGAGCCTGCGGGTGCTCTTCAAGGGGAGCCCCATGTAGAAAGCATTACAGTAGTCCATACGGGAGGTGACTAGGGCATGAGTGACTGTACGCAAGGCGTCCTGATCCAGAAAGGGACGCAACTGGCGGATCAGGCGAACCTGATAAAAGGCCCCCCTGCCCACGGCCGTCATGTGCTCTTCTAAAGATAGCTGTAAATCCAGGAGGACACCTAAGTTGCGAGCCCTCTCTGTGGGAAGTAAAGTCTCATCCCCAATTGTCAGTGATGGTACCGGCTGACTATACCGGGATGCCGGAAGCCACAGCCACTCGGTCTTGGAGGGGTTGAGTCTGAGTTTGTTTCTCCCCATCCAGATCCGGACGGCCTCCAGGCAACGGGACATCACAGTAAGGGCATCATTGGGGTGGTCCGGGGTGGAGATGTATAGCTGTGCGTCATCAGCATACTGATAAACACTCACCCCGAAACCACGGATGATCTCGCCTAGCGGTTTTACATAAATGTTGAACAAAAGGGGTGAGAGGACTGATCCTTGTGGCACCCCACAAATAAGGTGCCTCAAGGTCGACCTCTGCCCCCCAACCAACACAAACTGCGAATGGTCAGAGAGGAAGGAGAACCACCGAAGCACGGTGCCCCCTATTCCTAACCTCTCCAGCCGGTGCAGTAAGATACCATGGTCGATGGTATCAAAAGCCGCTGAGAGATCTAATAGGACCAGGACAGAGGAACAACCTCTGTCCCGAGCCCTCCAGAGATCATCAACCAATGCGACCAATGCCGTTTCTGTGCTGTATACTATATTTATATCTACAACCAAGATAATTTACATTAATTTAACCAAAACTTTTCGCCAAATTAGATAAAGAACAAACTAATCAACATAGGAAAGATAAAGATGTATGTTTTCACATTTTTAGTACATATGCCGCAATAACTTACATATTACAAATAGTTCCAAAGGCTTAAGAACCTTAAAAGAAAAACCTACATCATTCAGTATTTGAAAGGTTAGTATAGAGTCTGCACATCAATTTTGCAATGAAACGTTGAACAAGTTATAGAAGCATTCTGCAAGTAAGCTAACTTGTTTTTCTGTATAGTGCTGACCTCTGGACATTTATCCTGGTTTTAATCATCTCAGGTGTAATCTACTGCAATGCTTTCTACATAAAGGTGCGTTGAAGGCCACTCTGCAGCTAGTCCAGAAAGCAACAGGATGGACTGTTATAGGCATGGTATGGTATGTTATACTCTGCTCTGAGTTGCATTGGTTAGCAGCAAATGGAATTTAAGGTTGCAGGATCCAATCTGGGCCAATCACCAGGGCAGAGGTTTTGCCTTCCGAGCTTTCGGACTCGTACTGGACTCCATCTTCAGAGAACTTCTCTCTAGCAGACTGTGTGCTTGGACTATTCTCTGTATGGTAATCTCTGGTCCCGGTGACCAACCCAGATTGGATCCTGCAACATTATCCCGGGACATGTTGCTTTCATTCGGAATTTAAGGTGCTCATTATCATATGTGAAGGGTTATGGGATACATCCTGGGTTTCCAAGAGATCACTGGACCTGTAATGATTTTTCATCCTTTTTTGACATACCAGCAAGGCTAGTAAGTTTTAGGTCCCACTAAGAAAATATTATCACTTAACAAAACCCTTCTCTATCATCCTGCCTCCCTCTGGAACATTATACCCCCAGAGAAGCATATGTCATCTACTCTGTTGTCATGTAAACAAGATCTTAAAACCTGGGTGTTTCTCAGGCTTGGATTAGGTCAGTGGTGGGTCTTATGTAAGAATGTAGCATACTGAGAGTGTGCTGGTTTATACTTTTTAAGAATCGTTCATTATGTTAATTTTGTTTTATTGTTGCTGTTAATTTTGTACCTAATATTCTTAATATAATATGCTGCCTAGAGTCGCTATGCAGTTAAACAGCTTTACAAATTTAAATTAAATTATTCTCAAAACCAACACACAGTTGAAAGAAAGATTAAAAAATATATAATAAAACTATATTTAGCTTTAAATATAGTTTAAAACTAAATGGGGCAAGTGTGTGCTCACATAAGCACTCCTGGTGTGTTTCTATTTGGAATTAGGAATATAAGAATACAACAGGCAGTCTAATGAAAATTATGATTCTTAATAAGGACAAGGCAGAGGAATTGATTCAACTCTGTTTCCAGGATAAAACCATGATATGGAGATTTAATGAAAGCATATACAGTTGTTCTATTTCCCAGACCATTGTAATTTATACAATGTCATAAGGAGAAAGATTATGCTTAAAACTAAAATTCCGGAATGGAGCGTTGGTCTTACCTGAGATGCACCTTCTCGTTGGGTGGAGACAGCAGCCAGGATGGGTTGTACTCGTCTGTTCAGATTGATGGACTGACTCTGTCATAGTTGTTAAATCCCGCCCTTGTTGCTGGGGACTTCCAGCTTTTGGCAAAGACTAAGAAACAGACTTGATGCGTGGGAACAAAGACATAAGTTAGTAAGAAGGACCAGACTGACCAAACACCAGGGAGGGTCTGGCTGCTGTTTCCACCCAACGAGAAGGTGTGTCTCAGGTAACACCAACGCCCCTTCTCCATTGTGGGTGGAGACAACAGCCAGGATGGGACATACCAAAGTTCACTGTCCCTAAGTATGGGCGGGACCAGGCTGGTCCGGAGAACCCTCCCCAGAATGAACCCTTTGCAGCACTCTACGCCCAAAGGCAGCCTCCGCCAAGGCAAACTTGTACAACTTGGAGTGCTGGATAAAGGGAGAAGAGGAAGTCCAAGTCGCCGCCCTGCAGATCTCCAGCAAAGAAGCTTGCGTGGCCCAAGCTTGCAACGTAACCGCGCTGTGGGTCAAATGAGTGAATCAGGTGAGCTGGTTTGGGCAAAGAATGCAGTTCATACGCCTTAGCGATCATCAGCCGGATCCACCATCCAATAATTGAAGACATCACCTTGCCACCTAAAGAGACCAGGAGAAATGACACAAACAAAGACTCCGTTCTGCGGAAGTCAGCAGTTCTCTTGAAGTATACCCAGAGAGCCCTCTGGACGTCAAACTTATGCCACCTCCGTTCCAGGGGGTGCCCAGGATGAGGGCAGAAGTTGGGAAGGATGAGTTCCTGTATATGGTGGAAGGCTGTATTAATTTTGGGAATGAAAGTAGGGTCAAGGTAAAGAACTACTCGATCAGCATGGAACACGCAGAGGTAACTACGTGTAGACAGTGCGGCAATCTCAGATATCCGACGTGCCGAGGTGATGGCCACCAAAAAGGCAACCTTATATGACAAAAGCCTGAGGCTCACCATCCGTAAGGGCTCGTACGGAGATCCCGTAAGGGAATGCAAAACAATCGAAAGATCCCAGGTGGGGTATCTATGCAACACAGGAGGGCATAAGTTAGTTGTGCCCTGCAGAAATCTGCGAATCAAAGGGTGCTGTGCCAAGGTGGTCAGAGACCTGCAAGTGAGTATCGTTGATATCGCTGCCACCTGCCTCTGTAGTGTATTGGGCAAAAGACCCTTGCTGAGACCTTCCTAGAGAAAGACCAGCACATTTACAATGGAGGCTTTAAGGGCTGGAACCCTGTTCTGGTCACACCATGTACAAAAGGCCCGCCAAGTGGCTGAATAAATATGGTTCGTAGAAGGCCTCCATGATGCCTGAATAGTCCAGATAACATCAATGGGGATGTTGGCTCCACCTAGGGCGCACTGCTCAACCGCCACGTGGTCAGTCGGAGCCACTGAAGATCCAAGTGGAACATTGTCCCCCGAGTGAGAGAGTCTGCTCCCTGAGGAATCTGCCAGGCAGGAGCCACCGACGACACGAGATCCACAAACCAAGGCCTCCTCAGCCAATAAGGGACCAAAAGAATAACTTCCACTTGTTCCAGCAATAACTTGCGCATCACCTTTGAAAAAAGGGCAATTGGCGGAAAGGCGTAGAGTAGCCCCGACGGCCACGGGGACCACAGAGGATCAGTGGCCTCTGCCCGAGATGGGAACCATGTTGTGTGTTCTCTTGCATTGCGAATAGGTCGACCTCCAGAGTGCCGAAACGAGCCACCAGAGCCTTGAAGATCGCCGGGTGCAGGCGCCATTCTGCGTGGTCTAACTGTTGGCAGCTCAGCCAGTCTGCTTGTACATTGGCCACTCTGGAGATGTGCTCCGCCTTCAAGAAGCCAAGGTGACACTCCGCTCAAAGCCCCAATCTCTTGGCCTCCGACATAAGGGATTTGGACCTTGTGCTCCCCAGGCGGTTGACATGTGCCTTCGCTGCAACATTGTCTGTGAGGATGAGTACATGGCAGCTAGAAATGAGCCATAGAAATGACCTGAGGGCCAGGTAAATTGCCTGCAACTCCAGCCAATTGATGTTCCGATGGCTCTCGGAGTGATTCCACCTGCCCTGTACTTGCCTTGACAATGTGCCCCCCAGCCGTATAGGCTGGCATCCATCGTCACCACCAATCTCTGGGGTTCAAAAAATAGGCAACCTTTGGTGATGGCCAGAGATCGCCACCATCTGAGGGATCTGAGTATTTCCTTGGGAACCAGAACCTTTATGGATGACATGCCTCATCCTGCCTTCTGTAACGGTAAAAGGAACCATTGCAGTTCTCTACAATGCAATTGGGCCCAGGGAACAATCGAAATGACAGAAATCATTTTGCCCAATAGTTGTGAAAGTAAGAGGGTGACGCTTTCTTGCTCCCTTCAACTCTAGAAACCAGGGCTCTCAAACTATCCTGACGCTCCTGAGATAAATAAACCCACCCCACCACAGAATCTATTAAAGCTCCCAAATGGAGAAGACGGGTGGTCGGAGAGAGATGACTCTTCTCAATATTAATTGAGAAGCCATAAGAAGCTAGGGCCAGAAGGGTAGACTGGACATCTTTAGAAGCTTGCAGGGGATTAGAGGATAAAATTAAAATATCATCCAAATAACACTGGAGACAAATGGACCTAGCCCTGAGGGATGCAGCTAAGGCTGACAAAACCTTAGTGAAAGTACGAGGAGCAGAAGAAAGCCCAAAGGGTAATGCCCTATATTGATAATGGGTCCCCTGCATAGCAGAACCTAAGGAACTGACTTTGTATAAATATACAAAAGTATGAAGGCTATTGCTTAATGCATTGTAAGCCACCCTGAGTCTCTGGAGAAGGGTGGCATATAAATCAAATTTTAAAAAAACTCCCTATGAGAAGGGAGGATGAGGATGTGGAGATAGGCTCAGTGAGGTCTATAGAAGAGAGGAGATTGCCCCTACTAATACCATCGAGAACCGAATGCAACGACTGCATTTTCAACCTGCGGTAAACCACATAACGGTTCAAGTATTTGAGGCCCAGAATAGGTCTCCACACCCCACCACACCCCTGATGACTTTGGTACAAGAAGTACACGGGAATAAAAACCCCATCTCCTTTGATCGTCAGGCACCATTTGGGTAGCCCTGATCGAGAGGAGATGCTGATCCGCCGAATCCATAAGGGCTCTCCTCTCGCTGTTATGAGAGAGCGGGTAGCACACAAAAAACATCGGGGGAGGGGAGAGGAATTGAATGGCCAATCCAGATCTTATAGTGGCCTGGACCCATCTATTAGAAGTAGTTCTCTCCCAAAGATTGGGAAAGAGGGCCAACCTGCCACCAATGGAAGGATCCGGAATGCAGCTAGCGATGGCATCAGAGCGAACGACCTCCTCCCCCACGAAAGGGCTGTTTGTTCACAAATGGTCTACCCCTAGCCACCCTGTCCTGAGCCCTGCTGCCTGGGGTTGAAGCTACCGTGAGACCTAGAAGAAGAAAAGGAACTGCCCGCCCATAACCCCGAAACTGGGGGCGAGAAGGGTATGGTAGGGAACGGGACTCCCCTCTATGATATGCGGCCGGCAGAACTTTCCTCTTGTCCTTGGTCTCAATGAGGAAGGAATCCAGGGGGGCCCGAAACAATTTAGTCCCCGTAAAGGGAACAGACACCAAGTGTCACTTGTGCCTAGTGTCTGCCTGCCAATGGCGGAGCCAGACCAAATGGCATGCTGTCACAGAGGAAGCTAAGGATTTGGCAGCGAAACAGGCAGTGTTGAGGGTGGCATCCGCAAAAAACTGCAAGGCTGCAATGATCTTATTCAAGTCTTGTTTCACCCTGGTGTCCTCAGAATCCAGCCTCTCCTGCAACTGACGCCACCATAGCAGAGTAGCCCGGTTGAAAAAGGAAACGGTAGACGCGGACCGAATAGCCCACGCCGCACCCTGGTGCGCCCTCTGTAGGACCTGGTCCAATCGACGCTCCTCAGGATACAGTCCTTCATCTGAATTCCTGGGAATAGTCGCATTAGGTAGTAAAGCCACCACTGGAGCATCTACGCTCAGCACCTGGAGAAGCGATGCTACGTCGACCATCATGTTAAAATTCTTTCAGTCTGTTGCTGTCAGAACCAGAGCCGACCCGGGCGAGGCCCACTGTTTTTTGATCATGTCCAGGAACAGTGGTGGTGTCTAAATGAAGTCCACCGGCTTGGTGGGCTCCACAAATAGGGGGTTCAGAGCCCCTTGAGAAGAAGGAAGGATCGGCACAGAAGGACTGGAGCCCAGTTGGGCCATATTAATGGCCTTGAATAATAAGGACTTAAAGATAGCCTGAGGAAACAGACCCGTGAAAGAGGGTTGGTTCTGGAGGAAACCCTTCGTCCTCTGGTTCCTGAGAGTCAATCTCGACAAGAGAATAAGGGTGGCTCCCACAGGAGGAAACTGGTGAATCCACGGCCTCAATAGAAAGAACTTGAACTACCCCATCCGGGACTGTGGAAACAAAGGACCTCACAGAAGGAGCCCTCCCTGGAGCATGAATGTAGCCAACAGTGATTGTTGAATAGCGGTGATAATCATATGCTGGATCTGGTTGGTGACAAGAAATTGTGCGACTGGTCTCAGTCCTGTCCAGCTATCATAGGAGGTCGGATGGGAGCAACACAAGCCGGTGCAGGGAGCATAGCAGGTGCAGAAGCCACCTCTGTGGCCACAATAGGGACTGTAGCTGCCGCAGTTCCCCACAAATTATCAGGCTGAATGATTACTGGGCAATCCCGAAGAGACACTTGGTCAGACTGCACTGCTGAAGCTCTCGTATTAGTGTTCTCTATAAAAGAACAACCAGCATGTTTTGGGACCACCGAGGCAGAAGGGTGCCCGGTAGCCTTATCACAAATCTTTTTGAGCACCTTATTCCTGCATTTTCCCACTTGTGTAGAGGCAGAAGAATGCTTAGCGGATTTATGAGATTGCAACTCCTTGTCCCCTGAGGTCTTGCTCGAAGAGTTAGTACCCTGAGTCAGTTTGGGGACGGGGTCCAGTGAGCAGGAATATATCTGCTCATTAAGTCCAGCCTTCCGGCCATGTTTGGATTTGGACAATGCCTTGGGCATTGCCTCTGCCTGCGCGACCGCCCAAAGAAATGAGGCTGGAGCATGAGGCTTCTAATGCTACTGTCAGTAAGCCAAGGGAGAGAGTGAAAAACAACAATCGGCTCAGTAGGCAAGTCAGCAATTAGCAAGCGGTAAATGTCTTACTTCAAAGATGTTGGGCCGACCTGTCAGTTCAAGAAAATGGCCGCCTGACAAGCCCACTGGGGAGCGCGGAGCTCCACACAAGCCAAGTCGACCATAGGAGTGCTAAGCTTCGCAATAGTCCAAAAATAAGGGGAGACCCAACCCTTCAGGGGAATGTGAAGCTCCACAACACCCCAGAAAGAAAACCTGACAATGGCCAAATAACCAAATGACAGGAAGCTGAGAAATCCCCTCAGGCAGCTCGCTGATGCAAGCTGCTGAGGACAAAGTCCTTACTGTAAAAGTCCAAACAGTAGGAAATCGCAATCCAATAAACAGTTCAATAAACAGTCTAGATCAAATCAGTAGGTGAAATCAGTGGAAATGAGGAAAAAAAGGAAGAATAGCCAGAGAAACAGTCCCACACACCTGTCCAGAGAAACAGTCCCACACACCTGTCCAGACTGATGGACTGAGTCAAAAGCGGGAGCCCCCAGGAACAAGGGCAGGACTTAACAACTATGACAGACTCAGTCCATCAATCTGAACAGACGAGTACAACCCATCCTGGCTGCTGTCGCCACCCACAATGGAGAAGATGAAATTTCTCTAAATTCAAGAAAATTTAATGCATAATTATAAATATTTAAATATATTTTAAAAAAACTTTTCTATCACTCCTTGATCTTCAAATAATTTCATTAATTGTATAAATTTGAAATATCTCTTAAAACCATAGTTACCAAAGTTATAGAAATTATATATTCTAAGATAATCTTCTAAATATACAATATATAAGGATGTCTCTTATTTATATGTGTTATAAATAACTTGAATATTTTATGGGTATTTCCCACAAAGCAAAAAGATCTAAAATTATACCAAAAGAAACACAATGAGAAGGTGACTTCCTCTCTACATGTAATAATAAAATTACTGTTTCATTGTTTTGCAAATAGTAGGTTTGTATGGCACCAAGAGAAGTTACTATTTAGTTTGCTGAATACTATAATTTAAATTTCTACCATTTCATTTATAAATTACGTTACTGAAATTTAGAATTAATCTTTTACTGTAGTTGTAATTAACATTTAAACTTAAAGAAACCTCCTAATTTCTCTGTCACATTTCCAGCTGTACTTTGACATATAGTGATTCAAATAATTGCTTGTGTGGGATAACACTATGAAAATATTTCTTTCTCAGTGGAGACACATTTCTGAAAGACACTCATCACCATTAACTCAACCCCAGTCAAAAAAACTAACAAGCTTAGACAAAAAAATGCACAAGAGAAAAGTTACAAGAAAAACAAAGTATCATTACGGAGAATTCTGTTTGTCTAGGACAAATTGTGCAAAGACAACAATTTTCTAGCGACTAGAAAAGATGGAGGAATTCATAATATATCCTTGATATTAAAATCGTCTAAGGATCTAAAAGAAGGGAGTATTACATCTAGGTTTAGAAAAACTGTAGAAGAAATTTAGATATGTAACAATATTCTGAGTGGTAACCAAAATGAAGATATCAATTGTTTAATTTTTCCACAATCTAGAATTTAGGCTGTCTTCAGAAGATTTCAAGCACCAGTGTTGAATGCTTTAACCTTCTTGGGAATAGTTAGAATTCAGCATAATGAATATCTGGGATAGTCCAAATCTTCAGATCAGCTTCTTCAATACAAAGCAAACACAGAATCTTCTGGAATACCATATATGAAAGCTTTTTTTTAAAGTTAGCTCTATAAATATGAGTTCTGATACTCTATTAAAATGCTGGTTTACATTCTCTTTTTAAATATACTTAGGAAAATATTTATGACATTTTGTAGTTTATTCCCTCCCATATCTCCAACTGCTAAAATTCAAGATTTGTATATATAATAGAAATTATTATTGAAGACCAAATAGGCATTTATACTTCAAAATTTAACATTACACATTTGTTCACATTAAACTGTTTCTTCTCTTTAAAAAGTGTAAAATTGCTCCTATAACTTGAAACATTTCCCCAAATTTTACAACTTTATCTTTGCACATACATTCACAGCTTACCCTTTCATAATCTTCATCATAAAGATACATTATTTTTGCCTTATACAGCTTCACATCACTTAATGGATTGCTTTCTGTTGTATTTCTTTATTCTTCACTCAGTGGTTTACCATACTGGTAATTTTCAAAACCTTGGATAAGATAGCTCCAACACTTATTTCCCACGCTCACAAAAGTTTTTAGAATATTGTTCCACTCTATAAAAACAAAAGTTCTTGCTGTAAAGCAGTTAAGGAACTGCGGATTTGGCAAACTGCACCAGTAAAAACTATAAACAAAGAAAAGCAGCCACAAAGATACATTATCTTAACCTAGTACTATAAGTAGAACCATACAGTTTAAGCACGCTGATAGGACAGTCTCTTGTTAATTTAATGCTACTGTACTGATTGGCTGGCAGAAGAGATGAATATAGATATAAAAGAGCAAGCATGCTAGTTGCTCAACAAAACATTATTTCAAATCACTGTGGCAATATAACTTTTCTTTGCATACTGACACTGTACACAAATAAACAAACACCTATATGACCAAACAGAAATTTATAGCATTTGGAGCAAAGGTCAGAAGCAGCCACTACAAATTTTAAATATTCAAAGACTGACTCACCATTAAATTTTACTCCAGAAAAAAGATTGGATAGATATCAGATATTTGGAGAATTCTTATTAATAGAACATTAATTCAAGTAAAAACTGTCATACACTATATGCTTATTTTAAAACTTATACCAGAATTGCTTTCAATATGTCAAAGTTGAAGGAATGACTCTACTGTTCACTAAGGATAATCAAATAGCTGCATCAATAGGAGGGAGGGTTGAATGAAATCTGAAAATTTTATAGATATCATACTGAACAGAAATACAGAAGTTTTGACCTATATCTAGAAAAATGTCTGATACTTTACCCAAACAACACAAAGTGGCTGTTAATACAGAAACTAATCATTTCTTAGATAATTTCAAATTTAGATTCCAATGGGGAAATGGGATGGTAGTCCCTCGGAAGGATTGGTGTATAATCTAGGGACTCCTTGGACTAGTTATGTACAGCATTATTTATATACATTGTTTTAAATGTAGTCAATGGCAACAATCATTCACACTGTCATCAGCTATCATATTACTATGGTAATATGGTATACATGGAATTGCTCTTCAAGAATGCCCAAACATTTATCCAATGCTGGTAAAGATGCTGACCTTTTCAGCTGGAAAGCTGACAGTCCCAGTTTGAAACCCAAGTGCCGCATTATGGGTGACCTCCCATTATTTGCCCCGCCTCCTGCCCATCCAGCAGTTCAAAAGCATGCAAATGTGAGTAGGTAAATTGGTAGCACTTTGGTGGGAAAGTAACAGTGTTCTGCACACTTCGGCATATAGCCATGCTGGCCACATGACCATGGAAGTATCTTTGGACAACGCTGGGTACCTTGGTTAAGAAATGGAGATAAGCACAGCCCCCTACAGTCAAACATGACTAGACAGAGGAAACCTTTATGAAAAAAGGAAAATATTTGTAGCTCAGGGTTGACATGACCTAAACTAGGTAACAGTGTCTAGTCATGTTCGACTCTAAGGGATAGTGCTCATCTCCATTTCTTAGCCAAGGGACCCAGCATTGTCTGAAGACATTGATGTTACCTGATGGAAGAAAACAAGCAAGCTCAGAAAACACTGAGGACCCCTTATGTCAACTCTGAGCTATAAATATTCTCCTTTATTAGTACCACATATGGGGTCAAACGCTTCAGGCAGCACGCAAATGGGAAAAATTTGCTTACAGGCACACTTCCACCAAAGAACAACTTTTCTTCCAGCATGAATGCCTATGACAGCGTGCCCTCCATACCAGGTACAAACCTTCAATCAACTGTACAGCTGGACGGAAAATAGCCCAAGAAAGTGGGCAAAAAATGATACAACTCACAATTACATATGCGCACCTTAAACAAATATCTGCACACCATAGCAAACCTCAAAGAACTGTTGGAACAGACCATCACACCAGAGCACGTGGAGAGACTGGCCGCTACCATCATGAATAGATCCCACAGACATGCTTTGAAAAGAAAAACCAAACTGCAAACTCCCTAAACTCAATTCTAGAACCAAAAAAACATGAGAGCCTGAAGAGGTATGTCAACAAGTCCAACCGCCCACTATCCACTGCAGAACACAGGATCCTAAAAAAAGGACCAGCACTGATGATGTTACCTAGTTGGATAATGAAACAAATGCAAGAAAACAAGCAAGCTCAGAAACCTTTATGTTCTAATAGAACTTCCCAAATTGTCATATCAAAATGTGGTAGGAAAGAATAAAACTTATGATACCTACATGTGGGAACCACATTCCACCTGAAATTATACAGCATCTACCAAATTTTAAAAAACAAAACCTTCCCCAATGCCTAGAGTAAGTGATGAACCACTTGCAATATTTTGTCTATTCCAAAAATAAATTTCAAAAATAAATTTCAATTTCTCTCTCCCATTTTTTCTACAATAAGCAATAGCGATTTGTAGAATCGCTATTTAAAAAGTAAAAATTTTTAAAATTCATTTCAAAACCCATAAAACAATAAAATATAAAATATAAAAATTATAAAATTCATAACTAGATGCTCAATAATTTCATTTATGATTGAAATAAATAAACTACAAATGCTTTGCATGTTAGCTAAAATCCAACCGGATAAATTGGAAATCTTTTCCTAATTTGAATTCTATAACTCATGGAGGACTTTTCTTTCCTTTTCTGGAAATATAGGCTAGATAAGTTATAATCACTGTTTGCAATTATTATAGCCAATTCCTGACCTCTCCAGGAAGGATTTGAAAATGTGTCCTTAAGAATCAGTCAGCAATCTAAATCCTGAATGGGAATCATTTGGTTTTCTATATAAGAGTCTCTGGTATTCCCTGAAGCAGCCATTTCATGGGGAAAAAATGGCTTGGAATAAACACACACACACACACACACGCCATTTAAACCTATTATTTATGTATGGATAATGCATTCGTACCAGTGATGGGTTTCTACCAGTTCGTCCACCCGCCTAGATGCTATCACAGATGCTCTGCCAAAGTGCGCATGTGCGAACTGGTAGTGAAGGTAAGAGAAACCCACTACTGATTCATACCTATTTAGGTTTTAAATAACTATGTATAGAAAAACTTTTTTGGTGGGTTATTCAAAATATTTTAAAGAAAAAGATTAAGTTTACGCCACAGTTTTTTTTGTTGGGAATAATTACGGATTGTACAGTTATAGAAACAAAGTTGATTTTAAATTTGATAACAGCAGCTAGGTTATTGGTGGCACAATATTGGAAGAAGAAATACCCACCATGGAGGAATGGACATTAAAAGTGGTGCATTTGGCGGAAATGGCAAAAATCTCCGCAGACGATTCTCAGAGACGATTCGAATGAAAGATATATAACAGAATGGAGAAGATGGATTGACTTTATCCAGAGTAAATATCGGACTAAAAAACTTCAAATAGCTTATGAATGAATATTCTGTATAACTTGTCAGTGGTTTATATGCATATTGTTTTTGGGTGATAGGAGTTAAAGATCTAGGGTTAATAGTAATTCAATGTATTGTTAGCTTATTATAGTTCTAGGTTTGTTAAAGGTTATACCCTGTGCTAGTCTTGGGAAGTTCAGGGGGGGGGGAAGAGTGGGAGGGGAGGGGGGGGGGGGGGGGGGGGGGGGGGTGGGGGGGGGGGGGGAGGGGGGGGGAGGGGGGGGGGGGAGAAAATATCTGTACTCATTATAAAACTTTTTAATAAAAAAAACTTTTGAAAAGCAACAGAAAATGACATCAGACATCTTTGTTAATTAACATCACTAAGTGCTCTCTCATTTTCTCTCTATATAAAAGCAAACATTTTTACTTTTACTTACTGGTACCTTACTTTAATTTAATTTTTACTTTTACTTATTACTGCACTGCTTGCAATAATTAAAACCCCACATCTATTTCAGAAAATGTGACCAATAATATAACATTACACGTGTGGATAGCATTGAGATGTTATGCAAATATTTATCTTTTGTTCTTTTCAGTAGATGAAAAAACATTCAGTTTGGTTTGGTATTTATTTAACTATTCCTATTTCTGCTTTCATTGAAATCAACACAATGTGTTAAATGTAGTGTTACTTTATTTGAAGGAAGTGAACATCTTTAAGCTTTCCTGTTATAGATCTTGCTGTACTTTATCCACTGCACTTTAAATGGCATTTTGCTGGTCACTAGGAAGTTCAACTCCAGAAATAGATATTTTCCATCTTATCAGTGACAGAATGACACAGTAAGTCCCTACCCTGTCAATCCTTCTCTGGACACCTTCTCCTTTGTATGCAGCGCTAACTGTATTTTAAGCATAGCTTTGTTACTCACAATGCCTCCCATAATAACTAAAATGCACGTCCACAAGAATGATATAAAAACCTGCTGAAAGTATTCTGTGCATAAATTCATTCCTCTCTGCATCAACAGCTACCAAGTATGACATGTTGGCATAATTCTTACAAGCATGGTTTCCTTGGGAGAACACAGGATGTGACAGCTGCTACTGAAAATCTTCTCCCTGGTGTTTTATTTCCTCTTTTCATTATTTCATGCATTTTAATCACTTATGGCAATTCTAACATCAAAGTCATTTATATCTAATAACAGTGATTTTCATTGTACTATTTATTTAAACATTATTCATAATTTTCTTTGCATATGTCAATTAAGAAACCACTGAGGTACGTACTATAATATTGTTTTTATTTTTCTCATCGTACTGTTCATCATATACCCATATTTCTTAAATAGTTTCTTGGATCTGGGTGTAATAATAATAATCTCCCATTAATTTCAATGGATTTAGACTCTAAATATGTGAAAATCTGGATCCATCTCATATTTATTAGAAAAATTGCTAAGAGAGTTTGGTGATCTATAATGTACAAGTGGCTAAAACACCAGGCTGAAAACCAGGAGACTGTGAGTTCCACTGCTTTCTTAGGCATGAAGCCAGCTGGGTGACCTTGGGCTACTCATTCTTTGCTTAAGAAATAAAGCAATGGCGAGCAACTTCTGTGCGTTTTCCAGTGACTCAATAGCACAAAAAAAATATTCGTTTTTAAAACCTGTAGATGATTCAGAAAGATGTAATAGTTCTGAATAGCAGTGTGAGGTCTTATCAGACTTGAAGGGCCACATTCCCTCCTGCCATCTCCCAAAAGAGATCATCACAAGACTGACCATAGTCTGTGTCCCATATCCTGATGTGAAAGTCAATCAAAAGAATCCAGATAATTTGCTTAATTAGTTATTCAAATCTTGAAGCGCCTTAGTAAACCAAGGAATACCTTAGAATAGCAGATTATGCTCAGAGGTCTTTTGGATGACTCTCCCTATTTCTTATACTTCTTATATATCTGCTTCTTAAAGTCCTTTCTTTTAACTAAACTCTGAAAACACAAATAAGTATAGATGAAAATATAGTATATGCTAAGCAGAACAGTGGACAAAACATGACCGAGTTTACTGTATATTCCTTAATTAACAAGCACAAAAATAATGAACCATTCCGGTTTTTGAGCATGCAAGATCTAGTCCATTTTCAAGTAGCAAATTAAATAAAATATGTGCAGTCAAAAAGAGGGTAGTGGTTTTTTTTCTTTATGAATGAATATACACTAATCACACAGACACACACACACATTTTAAGACAGAAAGAAGAGAGAGATATAAGTTCCACAACTTTTATTTATGTATTGATATAAATATAAAAAAAACTGTATTTATAAGACTGAATTATTATTCTCATTGCTTCTTTCTATCTAGACTGAACATGATATGAATATCAATATCCACAGGCAAAGTTCAGGCATAAATATTATCATGCAATGAACCTTGCTTATAGCTTCTATATTGAAAAATCTGTACGTACAAATGCATCATATGCAATTATTTTAAAACATAGGAACTGGAATGCTTCACAAAGCAATCATATTACTGAGGCAGAGAGGCTTTTATATGGTTTGGATATAAAAGCCTCTCTTTTATATTCTGTGTGACAGGAAAGGTATCTTGTTTCAGATACAGAAACTAATGATGATGACTTACTTACTGCCAAAACTATTAAAACCTTATATGTAGTTTATGGTTACAATCCCACCTACCCCCCAAAACAATTTTTTTCCCTAAATGACTTTACAAAAGTACACAGAACATTTCTGATTCAGGGAAAATGATGATATAGGGGAAAAAATACAATTTCCCTCTTTCTGATTGGAAGACTATCCAGTTTTTGTAACTCCATCATATATTTCACCCTGATTGTATAAGCAATATTTTACGTACACTGCATCCTGAAAAGAGTAAAGGACATGCATGAGCGTAAACTAAGAATTTCCTCACTTTAGTGTTGGTTACTTAAGGAACATAAATTGATTCCCAATTCAGCCACATTTTCTCCCCTCTATTGTCCTGTCTACACTTTATTTATACTAATACTGATCTCCAATTTTAGAGCTTGATGAGGAAAAGGAAGAGAAGGAAGAATGGTTAAATTTGCAATTTCTTCACATCCTTCTGAGATGTGTTGAACTCTGCTGAGCTTCTCAGTCCTTGTTTTTATGCTATAAATCACATTTTAATAAAGAAATAAATATTTATTTAATCATGCACAGACTGAGGTTTTTTTTCTCTTGGAACCTGCTTTGATCACATCTATTTTTCCACCCATGTCTATTTATTTACATTTATTAAATTTATATGCTGCCCATCTTTTCAACCGAGAGACTGGATTGCTTATAGAACAATGTTAGTAGATAGAATTGGGGAGAGGCAATCCCTCGAAAATCCTGGTCCCATGAACCCTGTAGCAAAGTGACAAGCAATGCAGCTCTTGAAGAGAGGTACAAAATGTGCAGTTCACAGAACTTAGATATCTATACTTTTGCATTTTGCATTAGTTGAAGATTTAGATACTCTTCCCTACAGTCCCTGTTACCCTACCATTCTGGAAATGACTAGGACATAAATATCTGAGACTAGAGCTTCCTGATCCAGGATTAGGCATAAGATGAAGCTGTGGAGGCCCCCTGGCCATAATTGAACGGAAGTCATGTATCCAGAAGAACCCCAGATTATATGCTGGTCTGTTTGGGGCAGTGCAACCAATTAAGCGGGGTTTAATTGAAGCCTATTCTCCCCCATCCAGGCTCCTATAGTCTGGAGGCATCAAGAGAGAAAGAACAGCAACAGCAACAATTATTTAACCACAGGTAGAGATATACAACTATGTATCATCAGCTTAATGATGATACCTGACCCCATGGTGATGCATGATCTCACAAAGCAATTTATGCATATGTTAAATAGTAGAAGAGAGAGTACCAAGCTCTGCATCACTTACATAGTAAGTCTTAGGAAAACAATTTCTTTGTAAAAGAATGTATGGATTATCTCCAGAAAAGAGAAAAGAAGATGCTGCCTACAAAACCATCAGACAAAAGAGGCAGGAATCTGTTAACTCCTTTAGGATCAGAATTTAGAAATTTTCCTTAAAAAAGGCTTCCAATACTGGATGAAGTAGGGATCCTTCAGACTTGCAAGATTATGTTAAAATAACCTTATAATAAAGTTAATCTTGTCGTGATTTATGTCTGGTGTACCTTTCTCATTTCCAATCAACACCAACTGGAACTGACTTCAGAGAAAGGAAAACAACTAGAACAATACAATTCCATTCATCCTCAACTCACAAAGCCACTCCAGAAGATACCATGGTTGATAGTATTGAAAGCCACTGACCTATCAAGAAGAGCAAGAATGGATGTTTATTGTGTACCAGAGATCACTCAAAGCATGATCAAAGCCATTTTCATTCCATATCTGGGCCTGACTCTTGATTTAAAGTGGTCTAAAAATCAACTTCATCCAAGAACCTCTAAAGCTATTGCAAAACCACTTTTTCAAAGGATGCATTTACCTCTTCCAGAACCCATCCAATTACGAGACTCCTGGGCAGTCTTTTAGTATATTCTGAATGTTATGTACCTTAATACATTTTTTCATTCTTAATTAACTACATGTAAAATTGCTCCAATCTACTTTGAACTACTCTTATTTTGACTGCAAACACACAATAGACAAAATTAATTAGCATACCTACAGATCTTTTCTTGTGATTTTTAATTTTAGTTTTTTAAATATTGCAGGAATAGTTTCCACTCAAGATAACTACACAATGATATGACTCTAGAGATCTCATTATATAAACCTCATCCTGTTTTCATTACTTGAGCTTTACAGTCCAGTGCAAATGATTTTTAATTGGCTGACTCAGGTTCTTCCCTCTTATTGGAACTAAATTTAAAATGTAAATACTATTGGAAAAAAAGTCTTTATAGCCATTCATTGTAGTTTGACATTAACCATGTCCCTGAAGTATTTACATATAATGAATTCAAGCAATGGCATAATGAAGCAATAATTTATTTCAACCAACAAAGTCTATAATATTCTGTTTCCAAACTGTCAAAAAAGTAGGATTTGTGTACATATTATTTCCATTAGTTGAGTTTACACAATGGATTAATCCCAAAGTAAACAAGCATTTGATTTAAGCAATATATGAGCATTGTGACTGATTTGGAGGTACAGTGATCTTTTTCATTTAATTAAATTACTGTTTGAGGGCCTTAAGTAAAAGGGGCGTTGGTCCTACCTGAAACACACCTTCTCATTGGGTGGAGACAGCAGCCAGGCATGGGTTGTACTTGTCTGTTCAGATTAATGGACTGAGTCTGTCATAGTTGTTAAGTCCTGCCCCTGTTGCTAGGGGCTCCCAGCTTTTGGCGAAGACGGAAAACAGACTCGACGTGTAGGAGAAACAAAGAGTTAGTAAAGAAGACCAGACTGAGAGAGGGTGGGGCTGGCTGCTGTCTCCACCCAATGAGAAGGTGCGTCTCACGTAGGACCAACACCCCTTCTCCACTGTGGGTGGAGCCAGCAGCCAAGCATGGGACATACACAAGTTCACTGTCCCTAGGTATGGGCGGGACCAGTCTGGTCCGAAGGCTCCCCCCCAGTATGAACCCTTTGCAGGACCCTACGTCCAAACGCAGCCTAAGCTGAGGCGAACTTGCCCAAGTTGTAGGGCTGAATAAAGGGGGAAGGGGAAGTCCGAGTCACCATCCTGCAGATCTCCAGCAAAGTTGCTTGCATGGCCCAAGCCGCCAATGTAGCCTCACTGCAGGTAGAATGCGCTGTCAGGTTAGCAGGGCTGGGTAAAGAATGCAGTTCATATGCCTTAGCGATCGTCTGTCATATCCACCGTCCGATAGTCGAGGGAGTCACCCTGCCACCTAAAGAGACTGGGAGAAACAACACAAACAAAAACTCCGTCCTGCGGAAATCAGCAGTTCTCTTAGCGTATACCTAGAGAGCCCTCCAGACGTCCAACGTATGCCACCGCCGTTCTAGGGGGAGTGCCGGGCGAGAACAGAAGTCAGGAAAGATGAGTTCCTGCATACGATGAAAAGGTGTATTGGCCTTAGGGACAAAGGTAGGGTCCCGGTAAAGAACCAGGCAATCCATGTGGAACATACAGAGGTCACTGCACATAGACAGTGCGGCAATCTCCGAGATTCGTCTTGCAGAGGTGATAGCCACCAAAAAAGGCGACCTTACATGATAGAAGTCAGACGCTAGCCGTCTGTAAGGGCTCGTACAGGGCACCTGTCAGGGAGTTGAGAACAATCAACAGGTCCCAGATAGGGTACCTGTGTACCACAGGGGGACACAAGTTCATGGCTCCCCATAGGAATCTATGTATAAGAGGGTGATGAGACAAGGAAATAAGGGACCTACAAGTCAGGACCGTGGAGATAGCCGCCACCTGCCTCCAAAGCATATTGGACAAAAGGCCATTGTTGAGCCAGCCCTGGAGAGAAACAAGGACATGGACAATTGAAGCTTGAAGGTCCGAAAGCCCTTTACGGTCACACCTATCACAAAGGGCCTGCCAAGTGGCTGAATAAATGCAGTCCATGGAAGGCCTCAGCAACGCTTGGATGGTTCGGATAACCTCGGAGGGGATGTTGTCTCTACTCAGGGCGCACCACTCAAATGCCAGGTGGTCAGTTGGAGCCACTGAGGGTCCTAGTGGACCACTGCCCCCTCCCTGAGAAAGGCAACACTCTGCGGAATCCTCCAGGGTGGGGCCACAGACAATGAAGTGAGCTCCACAAACCATGACCTCCGTGGCCAGTAAGGGGCCAGAAGAATGAGCTCTGCTTGTTCCTGCAGAAGTTTACATATCACCCTGGGGATCAGAGGTATTGGCGGAAAGGCATAAAAAAGGCCTTGCGGACACTGGGACCGAAGAGCATCGACGGATTCCACGTGAGGTGTTGGGAAACGTGAGTAAAAACGCGGAAGCTGTGTGTTCAGGTGGTTTGCGAACAAGTCAACTTCCGGGATTGCAAACTGGGCCATTAGGTCTCTGAAAATCAGTGGATGCAGGTGCCACTCCGTGTAGTCAATCTCCTGTCAACTCAACCATTGGACACCCCGGAGATGTGTCTGCCTTCAAGGAGCAAAGGTGATGCTCCAGCCAAAGCCCCAATCTCTTGGCCTCCAACATAAGAGCCAGAAATACTGCCCTCAATTCCAGCCAATTGATGTTCCGATGGCTCTCGCTGGCACTCCACCTGCCTTGTGCTATCTGCGACTGACAATGTGCCCCCCAGCCCAAGAGACTGGCATCTGTTGTTACTACAAGCCGTTGAGGTTCATAGAACTGGCAACCCTTGGCAATGGCTGGAGGCTGCCACTATCTGAGGGATTGGAAAACAGGAACAGGAACCTTGACTGATGACATGCCTCTGCCCGCCTTCTGAAATTGTAAAAGGAACCATTGGAGGTCTCTCGAATGCAATAAAAGCCAGGGAATGATGGAAATGGCCGAAATCATTTTGCCCAGGAGCTATGAAAGCAAGAAAGGGGACACCTTCCTCCACCCCTTCACCCTGGACACAAGGGCCACTAGGCTATCCTGATGCTCTCGGGATAAATAAACTCTGTCCTCAACTGAGTCAATCACAACTCCCAAAAGAAGGAGACAGGTTGAAGGAGTCAGATGACTCTTCTCCACATTAATGGAGAATCCATGGGCTGTGAGGACCTGAAGGGTTAAATGAAGGTCCCTGCCAGCCTGCTGAGGAGAAGTAGACAAAATTAAAATGTCGTCCAGATAACACTGGAGACAAATAGATTTAGCCCTGAGGGAAGCAGCCAAAGATGCTAAAACGGTGAAACAACAGGGAGCAGAGGAAAGCCCAAAGGGCAACGCACGATATTGATAATGGGCCCCCGCATAATAGACCCTAAAAAACTTCCTATGATAGGGAAGGATAGGGATATGAAGATAGGCCTCAGTGAGGTCAATAGAAGAGAGGAGGTCGCTCTTCCTAACACCGTCTAAGATGGAGCACAAAGACTGCATTTTGAACTGGTGATATACCACATAACAGTTCAGACATTTAAGGTCCAGAATAGGTCTACAAACACACACACACACACACACACACACACACACACACACGACTTTGGGAGAAGGAAGACACAGGAATAAAAGCCATGTCCCGCTTGATCATCAGGCACCTTTTGGATAGCCTTGATCAATTGAAGATGCTGTATCACTGAATCCATAAGGACTCGCCTATCACTCTTATAAGAAAGCGGACAGCGTACAAAAAACATCGGGGGAGGGGAAAGGAATTCTATGCCCAATCCCGATCTTATAGTAGCCTGGACCTATCTATCAGATGTAGTTGTCTTCCAAAAATCAGCGAAGAGGGCCAATCTGCCACCAATGGGAGGACTAGAAATGCAGCTAGCAACAGCGTCAGAGCAAACAACCTCCTCCCCCACGAAAGGGCCACTTACTTAAAAAGGGTTTACCTCTGGAAGACCTGTCCTGGGGTCCTCGCTGCCTGGAGAAAAATTCCCAGTAAAATGAGACGAACCACCCCGCCATCAATTCCTCAAGACTGGGGACGATAGGAATTCAGGGGAGAAAATGGGATTCCCCCTATGCCGTGCAGTAGGTAAGAACTTCCATTTATCTTTGGTCTCAATAAGGAAAGACTCCAATGGATCCCCAAACAATTTAGCTCCCGTAAAGGGTATAGATGCTAAATGCCACTTGTGCCTACCATCTGCTTGCCAATGACGGAACCAGACCAAACGGTGTGCTGTAACAAAGGATGCAAGGGACTTGGAGGTGAAGCAGGCAGCGTTTAGAGTAGCATCCGCAGAGAATTGGATCGCCACAATAATCTTGTTCAAATCCTGTTTTAGTCTAGTGTCATCAGGTGAAAGCTTCTCTTGCAACTGACACAACCACAATAAAGTTGCTCGGTTGAAGAAGGAAGTGATGGTCGCCGATTGGGAATTGTCCATGCCACTCCCTGATGAGCTCGCTGCAAGACTTGGTCCGATCGACGTTCCTCAGGACATAGTCCTTCATCTGGATCCCCAGGAACAGAAGCGTTAGGTAGCAAAGCAGCCACTGGGGCATCCACAGTCGGTACTTGAAGGATAGAAGCCAGGTCGGGTGCGACATTGAAATTTTTTCGGTCGGTAGATGATGGAATCGGAGCAGATCCAGGAGAAGCCCACTGCTTCCGAACAACGTCAAGGAACAGAGGTGTGGGGATGGCATCTACCGGTTTTGAAGGTTCCGCAAAGAGAGGATTCGGTGCAGTTTGCAGAGGAGGAGGGGCCACCTTTGATGAATTGGAACTGAGTTGAGCCGTGTTGACAGCCCTAAACAACAAGGACTTAATTAAGGCCTGAGGAAAAAATCCAGTGAAAGCTGGCTGCTGCAGAGGAAGACCCTCATCCTCTGACAGATCCGGCTCTGGAGGCTCAACCTCACCCAAAAGTGATGGATGAGTCATTTCAGAGAAAGACGGGAATCGGGGTCTTCATCAGAAATGGAATCTTCCAGGTAATCGGTATCCGGAGAAAGAGATGTGAAGGACCGCACAGAAGCTCCTCTGCTTGAAGGCCAGAAGCAAGCTGACAGTGACTGCTGAAGTGCAGCGTCAACCATGTGCTGAAAGTTGTCAGGCAGCAAAAAACTGCGACCGTGGTCGCGAACAGGACCGACTTTCTTGGAGGCTAGGGCAGCAGAAGAAAGAGGTGGTGCCAGGCCCAAATTGGAAGAAGGAACCACCTCCACAACCACCAAAGGCGTAGGAGTCATGAAGAGACACTTGGTCTGGTGTTAAGACTGAAGTGCTCATCCCAGCTGCCTCCATGACTGAGAAACTGTCGCCCCTGGGAGCAGCTGATGATTGTAGGTGGCTGCTGGCCTTGTCACAAAGTTTATTTAAAACTTTATCACAGCATTTCTCAGCTCTCAAAGAATCAGAAGAATGTGTCTTGGCTTTGTGGTGAGGACGTGAATCCTTGCTGCCAGAGAGTTTAGCTGAATGACCACTACCCTGAGTGGTCTTTGAAACAGTATCCCTTGAATTGGGGAGCAATCGCTCATTGGCCCCGACTTTCTGGCCATGCTTCGATTTGGATAAAGCCTTGGGCATTATCAGGCTGTCAAGGATGGGCTGACACGAAATAGTTGTAATGAGCAGTAATCAAATCACCAACCAGCAAGTAGCAGATCTAAGCCTGTGAAGCAGTCACGGGAAGCTCAAAATGGCCGTTCAGCTCAGCAACAGTGAACAATATGGCCGCAAGCAGGGCAGCAAACAAAATGGATGCCTACAAGGTTGGGAAGGCTGAAGCACCCAGCTGAGGCAGTTCTGGCAGGGAGCTAATCAGCCAGTCCGTGAGATGGTCTCACCATGGGAGATCTCCAGGAGAACACAAAGAGTCTACTCACACACGCACAGACCTAAGTCTGGAGGCCAGCAGACAAACGACCCAGCACTGTTGGAATGTAAAAAACAGGCGGCAAGCAAATGACAGCTAACAAAATAGCGGGCGTCTCTGCCAACTGCGCTGGGAGCGTGAAGCTCCACGTAAAGGCCAATTGTCCCAGCTAGAAAAACCAATGGAGCACAAAGTCCTTAAGACAGCGTCCAAGAAAGCCTCTATACCAAGGTACAGCTCGTTAAAGGGCCAGAGCAATTCAGATTGCCACGCTGCAAGAATTACGCAGACAAACCAAAATGGCGACCACCAACCAATGTCACTCTTGGAAGCACAAAGCTCCGCTCAATGTCCGCCTGCCACCCACAAAGAAGGGCTGGAGCACGAAACTCCTAAACACGCCTGGCAATCAGCTGGTACTAAAAAACCGCTCATTGCCAAGCGAAGAAGGAGCAAAAAAAACAGATCTTCAAACCCTGTTGCCACAGAAAAACTCGGTCCATTTAAAAGGCACCGAAGGGCTGCCGGACTGCTCAAAGGGGAGCGGGAAACTCCTCAAAAATGTCATCAGCTGGTGGGAGTGTGAAGCTCCACAGAATCCGGATTGACATCTTGATCAACGGAGGGTTCAGACAGAAACAGAAAGAGGGAGCTGGGATTGATGAGAGAAGCCAGCCGAAGCTAGCTATAGAGACAAAAAAAGGAGTCCAATCCACTGAGGTGAATAAACCCAATTTATGAAGAAGAAGGCAAACAAGTCCAAAGTCCAATATCCAAGTCAAATCGAAAGTTCAAGTCCAAGATCAAGTCAAGAAAAAAACCAAATGTCAAAGTGATAAAGCCAGAGAAACAGTCCCACACATCTGTCCAGACTGACAGACTGAGTCAAAAGCTGGGAGCCCCTAGCAACAGGGGCAGGACTTAACAACTATGACAGACACAGTCCATTAATCTGAACAGATGAGTACAACCCATGCCTGGCTGCTGGCTCCACCCACAATGGAGAATATTAAGTTTTTCCCACAGTCAACGTATGTTTGTTCTCAACCATTTCCTTAAACTATTACCCCTTCTTGCTTCTCTATTTTATCTTCTTTTTTCAACAGAATTCTTTGTGCAACAGAATTCCCAAGAGGCAACTTTTGAAAAACTAAAAGATGTTTATTACGGATTTTGGCTCTTCCGGATAGCTGTCTTCCTTATGGTTCTATTTTTATAGAATCCTATTTTATTGGATTGTTCTGGGTTGGCTGTCAACTTACATTTCAAAAATATAATGACTGTTGCAGTCCACTCTTAACTTTCTGCTGTTAATAACATGCAACTAGATAATCAAGATACATGTACCGTATTTATCGGCGTATAACACGCACAGGCGTATAACACGCACCTTCATTTTAAGAGGGAAATTTCAGGAAAAAACTACGCTCCGACGGCCGCGAGAATTAGACGTGAAGAAGGCGCGGGTTGCTGGTACTTGTTAATACTGTAAAAACATGGCTTCTTAACATTATATCGGCGTATAACACACACACATCATTTGCCCCCTATTTTCAGGGGGAAAAAGTGTGTGTTATATGCCAATAAATACGGTATGTGATTTCATTCTCTTTCAAGAAACAGACCCCCTCCCCATGACAACTTTTATTAGTGGATATAGATTCTAATCACTCCCAAAACCTTTGTCCTAACAAGAAGAATGTTCAGAAATACATTTTATTATCTGACACAGAACAGATTTGAAAGCACATGTATGGACTGATAAAATTAAGGATACTTATATTTTATTAATGCAATAAATATGAATTGTGTAGCACTTTTAATATGAAGAATAGAATATAAGTAACTGAAATTGTCTCAAAATAAAGTAACCACAATTCATCAGAATTTGGTAGTTTCATATTACAGCATAAGCACAGTAATTTATCCTACTGCACATACTATATATAATTTGCTATATAACATTCTTATACATTACAGTTCAATTATTGAGATCAATAGGATTTAATTGAGGGAAGTACTGAATATGTTACAGTCTTATGTAGCAATAGCAGTATTGCCATCTCTATAACAAGCTACATTATTTGTTACATAATTCGATTATGATTTAAAAAGTGATTAAATCCAAATATTATATTCAGTATTAGTTGATATTTTTGATTTTATTTATTTTTTAAAATTGGTACAGTGGTTTCCAAAACCAAATTTAACAGAAAGAAACACATTTTTATTTATTAAATGTCTCTGATGCCCTGACTCCAAGTCTAAGTAGTTCACAACAATATAACAAAGAAAAATAACTAGTAATAAATAAATTTTAAAAAGATGGAGAGAAAGACTGATTGGACAAAAGATGAAGTACATGATTTCTTCTCTCCTTCATCAAAGGCTTGAACAAATTACATTTTTTAAAAAGGAAATTAATTAAAATTTCCGAAGGTCCTTGCTAACTATATTTTCTCTCTAGATAATTATCCATTTTTCAGTATAGTCAGTCTTGGGTTATGATGATAATTAGAAATATAATTTCTATTGCTAAGTAACGCAATTGTAAAGTGCAATGTAAAATAATCACATTGATTAACAAAAGCAATTCTGGTAGTCCCAATTTCCATTGTTTAGCAAGGATCATACCAGTTGTTAAGTACGGACCTCATATGCCCACGATTTCTGACTTTTCCACTTATTTTGCTTGTGGGAAGCTGGAAGTGAACATAGAAAATCACAAATCATATGACTATGGCTTGCCAAGGCACTTGGATTGTGACCATTGGCACACTGCGATGGCTGGAACTATGAGGACCTGTTAATACCATCATAACTTTGAACATTCATTGAACTGATAGTGTAACCCAAGGACTACCTCTATAAGTTCTAAGGCAGTGATGGCTAACCTTTTTGCCATTGTGTGCCAAAAGCAGGGGGAGCGCCGTGGGGTCACATGCAAGCATGCCCACATTCATAATTCTATGTGCCCCGCACCCTCGTGCTCCTCCCCTTTTGGCATGTGATGGCACGGTGGGCCTGGTAGGCCCATTTTTTTGCTCTCCCCAGGCTCCAGAGCCTTTCTAGGAGCCTGGGGAGGGCGAAAACAACCTTCCCCACCCCCCTAGAGGCCCTCCGGAGGCCAGAAACAGTGTGTTTCCTGACTTCTGGTGGACCCAGAAGGCCTGAAAATCACCTGGCTGGCACACGCATGCATGCCGGAGCTGAGCTTGTGTGCCCACCGATATGGCTCCGCGTGCCACCTGTGGCACCCGTGCCATAGGTTCGCCATCACGTCTCTAAGGTCTACAGGTTTTATAAGCAATCAGAAAACGGGTTCACTGAAAATCTTTCCTTTTGCCTAATGCAATGCATACCCAGAAAAACTCGTCAGCAGAGTGCCATTCCTGATTGTTCATCAACAACCAAATTATTCAGTGCACTTTTGCACTTTGGTGCAAAAGGATCAACACGATCCCTCTTTCTTCCCACATACTTTCCCCTCCCCGCATCCACTGTCTGTGAATGAAAGCTACATGTTTCAATTTATGAAGAATAAACTTTTCATTTACCTGTCACTCTCTAGGTGTACATTTTAAGGCTGGGAAGCAAATGCAATGTTCCATTGCATTGCTATTATTGTTAGGACTATGCAAATCTTTTGAAAGCATTGCTTTCAAACATAGGTGTCTATAGCTAACTATGATTATGCCAAAATTAAATGGTTTTTGTGTGGAAAATTTTACCTCTTTGTACTTATATCATGAAGTCATATGCAAGTTTGTAAGGCATAGAATGTAGAACATGACATGTTGTAAATCTCTCCTCCTCCTGCAGGTGCTTTAAAATGTTTTGTAGCCACTTCAACAACTGTTGATAAAGATTTTATTATATTATCTTGTCCTACTGTTTTGAAAACTAGACACAACTGTCTTGAAGCCTCTACTGGAAAGATATTAAAAGAAAGGCAATCTGTGAAAGGCATCTTCGTACTTACCTATTTATGTATTTAGCATATGGCATATGACATATGAACTTGCAATATAAATAAGCAAATTGCTTAGATTAAAAAAACTAAACAATAAAATAAATAAACAATAAAACTATAGAATAAAATATAAATTCCACATTTATGTTTATAAATCTATATTCAGATGTCTAAGTCATCTAATCATTGAAGCACTACTTTATTTATATAAAAAAACAGATACTGGATCGGTATACTCAGCTTACAGCCTTCAGCGCACAATGATGATGTGATGTACAATTTGACGTGAGGCCCTGGAGTTTCACTGACAGGAAGATACTATATCCTATTTATATAGCGACTCCCAGCAGATGCCGTGTGAGGTGCAAATCCTCTTCAGGATGTCCATTGCTGGCACCTTTAGTGTGGGGTCATTTATATGTTTTCCTATGTCTGGATATTCAGCAAGCAATTTGGCTTTCCATTGGGAATTAATGTCAAAGTTGTTGAGCAGATGTTGTGCAAGTGCAAGTGGGGCACTTTATCTGACTGATAAATGAGGAAGATTGGTGTGCATCAGTAAGAGTGAGCTGTTCATAATTTTTCTATATTCTCTACTAGTGCCTTTGTAAAGCTGGTGGTGCTATAGGGCTCAGAACAGAGTCAGAGTGATTTTAATACATCTGTTTATAATCTTCATGGTGTCAATGCGTCTGGGATCTATCTTACTAGGATAGCAGCTGATAAGCTGCACAGGGACACAATATTCTGCTGAGGAGTAAACCAGCCCTAGTGTTGATAACCTGAGAGTGGCAACTGAAATTTTCCATTTAATTACACTTAATTTCAGAATGTTGTTCTGAGTATTGATTTTTGCTGCCGTATTCTCTAGGAGTTTCTTGTAGGAGAGTCTGGCCCAATGTTACTCCAAGATACTTTGGATGAGGGTTTTGGGGGAGTAAGTTGTTGTTTAAATATACCTTTGCATTTTATATGCAAGTTTTTTGCTAAGGTGGAAGCACATAGTTAGCATTTTGCTGGAACTAGGAGTAAGCCTCCAGTCAGCAAAGAATCCATATAAACTGAATAAATAGTAACATTTGAGATTAAAATATTTATGTAGAACTGGAGAATATATTGTTGTCTAGATATTGCTGAATTATAACTCTCACCATCCTTTACTACCCAAACATGACATTCTAGGACAAACAGAGTTTCCCTATATCTACCCTAGGTTATTAAAAGAAGAAATACAAAAATGAATATATAATTTATTTTGCAATAATTCTTGGAATTGCAAGCTTGCCCAACTTCCCATTCAACTACTATTATTTACAGATAGTCCTTGACTTACCACTCTAATTGAACCTGAAATTATTGGTTAAATGTAGAGGCTTTATGTGACTAGACCCTATGTTTTGAGGCAATCATTAAGTGAACCTGGTGTTGTTAAGTGAAGACAATGGTCGGTAAGTGAATCAATTTTCCCTAATGAGCCTTTTTTTTTGCTAGAGGTTAACCTGGAAACTTGAAAAAAATGTAACAAATTGCAGGATACTCATATGGCCATAAAGGCGAGCCAGCTGCCAGGCAGCCAAAATGTGATCATTTGACATGTATGTGTTGGGGGAGGGGGGCATTGTATCTTTGGAAATGGATTGAAGTAACTTTTGGGATGGGTGTCTGCTGCACAATGATCATTCAGTGAGTGATTATAAGTAGAGGCTAAGTATGTAATTATTATGAATAATTATTGTAATATGATTTATGTAATATAAGAGATTATACATTTATTATTACATATAAGATTATTATATATATATATATATATATATATATATATATATATATATATATATGAATGTTGGTTTTCTACTGTTTCATTACATTTCTCTGTTCATAGTAATATTATTTCTCAGTATGTTATAAACTTGATTATCTCTTATCTCTTTAGAAGATATATTTGGGACTTATTGCTAATACTATGCAAGAGGTTTGGCAATTTCTTTAGCAAGGCAGATTAGCTTGACGTGAATCTTACAGAGAAGCAAATAAATGAGTGAAGTGTGCAGTGAAGTCACAACAAAGGAAGAATTAAATAATCAGATAACAAAAAAATGCAACAAATGAATGCCGACACACAGTAATGGGACTGTAGTGAAAATCAGTATCTTTCAGAAAGGTTATTGTTTATTTAAAGTATTTTACCCCCTTCCATAGTCTGCATAGTGACTTCTAGATCAATAAACTACCATATTAAATAGCTCCATTCTACAGACACATAATCCATACCAAAGCAATAAGGACCCACTTCCCAAATACCAAGGAGAACAAAATTTTTGATACTATAATTCTGATAATGATTAGCTGTGAGGCAAACAGTTCAAGATAGCCAGAGGCCTTGCCTAGAAAAACTCCAAGTGGCAAATCTCTCAGATATAAGATTACCTCTACTTCAGTTTAATTTCAGACAGACCTACCTAATCATGGATGTACTATCTATTCTGTAACCTGTTACTACAATACCTATATTATTTACCTGAACAATGCCACTTATGGCTTGAAAAGGCAATTATCAATAGATACATAATTCTGTATGAGTGATCAATGGAATTATCTATAATACACACAGTTCTAGAACTGTAATATTTCATTTAACTGTCATTTACCCTGACACTTCTAAAGTCCCCATTCAGTCTAACTAGCAAATGTAGCAATGACTCTTTTTATAAATATGGCTTAGCAAAATACACATTAGCTATATAATCTATAGAACAGCAATACCTTTTCTTTGCAGCTTTAGATTTTAACAAAATTAATATAAATCTGTACCGGTTAATACATTACCTCTAATATTAAAAGTGTTATCTGTCAACATCTATTTTTGTATCTTCCTTGCAGACACTGCAAACAATACAACTTGCTTTGTTATATATCCATCTACATCACTCAACAGAAAATATATGTTCTGTGCTAAACTGATTCAATTGGATTAACAAAGGTAGGATGAATCTACCTCCAGGTTTCTGACCTAATTTGCAATGTAATAAATAATGGAATCAGATCTTCCATTATTATAAATGCATAAGCAATATGTGGATGGTAATCTTTTGTATCTTCTATCCAAATAATCTGTTGGCATTGTTTGAAAATAAAGTTCCATGAAAGCATCCAAAAAGAATGGAATGTATTTTTCCACCTTTAAGAAACTGTTTCTGCATGGACAATTTAAGCTTATAAGAATAATTTTCATACAACTTGAAGTCCATTCTTAGATTTATTTCCTATTTTACTTCACAAGAGTGTAAGAAAGCTGAAATGATTTATGAAAAAACATTTCAGAAGAAGTCAATTTTTGAAGAAGAAATAAACAATGTTTGTTCCTTACCCAGAGAACTACATGGATATGCTAATTATCAGGAGATAAATCCTAACAATACATACAACATGTACTATTTACAAATCTGATTAATGAGTTATTATCTAGATTTACTCTAGATGGCTCAGTGGTTAAAAACACAGCTTGTCAGCTGGAAAGCTGGCAGCTCAGTTTTGAGACTTGAATGCCACGCAATGGGGTGAGTTCCCATTCTTGCCTCAGCTCCTGTCCACTTAGCAGTTTGAAAGCATGCAAATGCAAGTAGATTAACAGATACTACTTCAGTAGGAAGGTAACAGTATTCTGTTTACCTTTGGTATATAGCCATGCCGGCCGTATGTCCACAAAAACGCTGGCTCCCTCATCCAAGAAATGGAGATGAGCACCAGGCCCTAGAATTGGACATGACTAGAAGGAATCTTTTACCTTTTACTCTAGATTTAGATTTTACAACATTCCAATTAATTGCAACCTCCCCATTTCAAGTTTAAGACTACAACCCTATCAATTAGAAAAAGTTACTACAGTGATAAGGGAAGTTTTCCAGTGATTATGTAAATTTCCTGAGAAGTACTTTACCTTAAAAAGAAATAACTTTTTATTTTTTTTTTAAGATACAAGTGTTTTTCAGAATTAGAGATGCAACCCTACCTTTTTGAATGTAAAGAAGATACCTTGAAATAAAATTCACAGTGTGACTGAGCAAAAGCCTACAGGATACAATATCAAGAGTTGCAGAATCTCCAAAGTTTATTTATTAGAACACTGAATGTGCTTGAATGAATTTGCACTACATTTTGCAACATCTAAAACAACACTTTTTTGTAATAAATTACAAATGACTGTCCAGTTCATAAAAAATAAAGTCCTGTTATAGATATTTAATGAAAAATTAAATTAAATTGTATTTAATTAAAAACTAATTTTAAAATATGTCTTTGCATGAACTGCAGTATGAGTAGCTCGAGCCATAATTTGTTTTACAAATGTCAAATTTGTGTGCATATGCCTCCTAGGATTATACACAAGTTGCGGATCTATAATATAGGTCCGTGATGGCGAACCTATGGCACGGGTGCCACAAGTGGCACGCGGAGCCATATCGGTGGGCACGCAAGTTCGGCTCCGGCATGCGTGCATGTGCCAGCCAGCTGATTTTAGGGCCTTCTGGGCCCACCAGAAGTCAGGAAACACACTATTTCTGGCCTCTGGAGGGCCTCTGGGGCGGATTGGGAAGGCCGTTTTTGCTCTCCCCAGGCTCCTAGAAAGGCTCTGGAGCCTGAGAAGAGCAAAAAACGGGCCTACCGTGCCATCATGTGCCAAAACCGGGGGGAGCAGGGTGGCCAGGGTGCATAGAATTATGGATGTGGGCACGCGTGCGTGTGACCCCACCGCGCTCCCCCCGCTTTTGGCACGTGATGGCAAAAAGGTTAGCCATCACTGATATAGGTGAATAAATTCAACTTCAAAAGGTAAGAGATTTAAGTGTATTATAGAACAAACTCTAATACAGGATTTGTCTACTGATAATAGCAGTAAATCATGTTGGATCTTAGCTTTCTTTATTATTCTTTTATCGAGTTCCTACCGATACATGTTTGATGAAAGACACATACAAGAATGGAAAGAAGGCCAGGTCACAACAAAAGGATACACATAAATAGCCAGGAACTGAATAGTTGCGGGTTAGGGAGCAAAAAACTCAGAACAAGGTAAAGGCAGTGAATGATACTAAACAACAAACAGTATTTTTCAGATATTTTAAAATAAAGACAAAAGAAAAAAGTATACCTTCTGCTGAATAAGGATGGTAAAATGCTAGCGCGCAGCAAAAAAAAGGCAGTTAACCACCTCCTATTTTGGTTTAGTTTCTGCAATAAAAAAGTATGTATTCCCTCAAGAAATTATTAACATCACAATAAAAAAGCCAAGACTGAAGGTTGCAATTAATAGAAATATCATCAGGGAATTCCATTCTACTGTGGACAAGTTCGAATCTGCAGAATCAAATGAATTGCATATTAGAGAAATGAAGAAACTAGTCTGACTGGACCCATATAAATTCAATGCTTTAAAAGAAAATCCCATACAACTAAAGTGCTAGATGACTAGAGAAGAACAGCTAAGAAGAGATATGCTACACTCTTCAAATATCTAATAGATATCAAGGCCTTTACTCTTTCATTCCAAAATGTATACTGTGAAAATTATGGTTTTAAAGTACAAGTAGACAGATTTTAGTACAATATTAGAAAATACGTTCTAACATTAAACGTAGTTCAACTGTCAAGGGTGACATACTCAGCAAACAAGAATTACTGGGATTTCTGAAAAGATTTTTATTGCTAGTTGGGTAATGTAATAGAATCTTGAAACCTTGGCAAAGCAATACTCCACCACAATTTACACCAAGTCTAATTGCTCTGAATTTCTTTCTGATACTTCCCCCAACTCCTCCTGGGCTGAGATGTCTCTTTCAGTGTCCAAGAGTCTGTTCAGCATTCTATAGCAATATCTCCCTTTCAGACTACTTTTCTTTCCCTCCATGGAATGCACAGATGACTATAAGACCTACTCCCAGCCCAATTTATGAAAAAGGGTCAATGACTTTCTCAAAATCAAAGGTCAAGACTGAAGAGGGAAAACCCAACAAAGCTGGAATTTGCCCTCACCTCCTCTATTTAATTCTAAATCTAAATAGCAGCTTATGAGTAACAAAAATAACCACAGAGAAAATGATTCTCAGTAAGAGCAACAGGAGGGTCAGGTCTCCATCTTTTTCAGTTGCTGTCTTGTATTATTAGGTGCAACTCTGTTTTTAATGTCAAAGTTGTTAATTGTTAATAGCCTGGCTGAATGCTGATTTGCTATGTACCCTTTTGTTTGATTACAAATGTAAATTTTCATCATCTTATTTGGGGGTTTTAAAGTATTTTTTCTTTCACCACAAGGAAGTCAGTGGCATGAGGGCTTTTTTTCCCTTTGCAATGAAAGTAATTCAATTTGATTTATACTGGATTTTTACTCTAAGGATTTTGTAATTTATCTAGTGTTTCTAAAAGAACTCTGTTGCTTCATTTTATTTGTGTATGGGACTTTTCCCCTTTTTTATCATTTACTCTTTGCTGTGAGAATTGCAATCCTCTAGATTTCTCTTCCCAGGCAAGTTCATGGTCATCCGAGGGCTGTTGTGGGTCATTCCTTGTTAATCCTGTTCAAATCTGGGCAGCATGCTGCCAAAGAACCAGCTTTTGGTAACAGAAACAGCTGTTTTCGGCAGGGTGAAAAAAAATACTCTATCATCCAGCACACCATTTTCTGAGGATCTCTAAGAACGATATGTACATTTTGTGTCCTTAACCATTTCATAAACACATCCTTAACACTTAACAGCAAAACTGGTGAAAATTTATGCACAACTAGTATATTTCTGAATCCAAGGTATAATTTTTGATTGCAGACTTAATTTTTCCTTCACCATCTTACACATTCTAGTTGTGTTAGAAATGATTGGACAATATGAGTGCAGGATTAAACATGTCCCCAGGATGCCTTCAATAATTCCCTTGAAAAGCCCCCAGTTTATTAGAAGCCAAAATTACAAAATTATTTTAATTTGTTTGAATAAGAAATTGTTTTTGAACTAAATCATTTTACCTTAATCCAGGCACTTCTGTATTTTGGCCCAGACTACCTTTAAGAATGCAACTCTTAGGCATATCATTCAAAATGGACGTGATTCTTGAGCTGAAAATATATATATGTTCCTGCACTCTTAATTTCCACAATCTCTAAAGAGCCTAACCATGCCCAGCAAAATGAAGAATGATAGGAGAGTAACAAATGTCAAGTAAAAGAAACTCTTATAAATTATTTATAATGTTTAAGATCATCAAATTTTGCTAGTCTTCTATAACTGAAATTAAAGGAGAAGAAAAATATGCATGTAATCAAGAGTGCAATTCCCGCAGTTATGTAAACAGATTAACTTTTCTTTCTGGGAAAATGGAGTACGAAACTCAAGTCTGTATCTACTTTATCCATTTCAAATTCATATTCACTCTCATATATTTACTTCTTAACACAATCTCAATTAATATTTAGCTATATGATTGGCCCTTATAATTTATAATATTTTTAGAAACATGAGTAGGCATAGTCAAACTTAAAAGTGGCTTCTTGCAACCGAATATTACAAGTTAGTATGCAACTCGGGAGTAAAGATCTTGTTATTGCTAAAAATCCTAACATTTAATTCCCTGCTATTTTTTAAATATTATAAGAAACATTAAATAGAAATATGTAAACTATTGAAATTACCAATACAATCCACACACACACACACACCATTTGCATGTCTTTGCCACTGTTGTATTACAAAAAAGAGACCTGAATATAGTACAGCCTTTTTAAAAATGTACCTGTTGTTAGAAGCATTAGAACTTTCACAGAATGTCCTGTACTTATGCAACCTAATATTAGCAATACTGAGCACAGTCTAATAACCCTAATGTAAAAAAGAGGGCAACTATGATGATTAAGATAAGCAACAGATTCTATGTTTTACCTGGCTTATGGGGAAAGAATAGGCAGCTATTAATAAACGTTCACTCATCTACAAGTCATTTTTTTTCATGCTTCTTAGGGAACAGACTAAAGGAGCTAGTTTATTAACTATTTAACTGATACCAAGTTTCAATATTTGAAGTGCTTGTTACTCCTGAAACAGGATTGCATTGCATGGTTGATTACATGACTGAAAATATGAAAAGGTTTAATACCCTATCTATGTATATATGTATGGTTCAAAGTCTATAGCAATGCATTTTACACTTTAGTTATGTTGTTCAGAATCACACCATACAAAATTACATATACTGCTGGCCAGAGCAGGACAATACTAAGCATATTTCTATGGCATTATTTTTGTATATGTATGTAACATTTATTTACAAAGAATCATTAAATTAAGAGACAAAATATATTTGCTCTTTGCAAATCTTCTTTTTCAATAGTAACTGGGGTATTTTAAAAGACAACCAATCCTAAACCATAGCAGGTAAAAGATTATTAGCAAACTTTAAAACTAACAAAGCTATTAGGCCAAGAAAGTTAGTTTACCAACCAATGTAAATAGGCATATATGCATCCACATAGAGTCTATCAAAATGTCAAAATCTCTCTCTCTCTCTCCCATATTTATATATATATATATATATATATATATATATATATATATATATATAT
>WNWU01013629.1:6467698-6524002 GCA_012654045.1 Ptyas mucosa | reverse complement strand
TATATATATATATATATATATATATATATATATATATATATATATATGAACTGAGCTTTTAAATAAACCTAAGCATATAATGAAAATAAAAAGCTATATTTATATAATGATTCTTTATTCACCAGTGTTTGTTTAGCAATACACATTTAGAATAATATACTTGGTATGCTTTTTCTACTTACCCAAGATACATTTTTACCCTTTGGTGTTTTTAGCATGTCAACATGCAGAGCTGAGATGACCAGCAACAACTCCACCAGCATGGAAAGTCAGGTTTCAAATGTTTCTCTTATCCAAATGTATAAAGTCTTTTAGCCAAGGTGATGCAGGAACAGGTAACATCAAACAAAAGAACAATTTAGAAAATTGTTTTTCTTCTTAATATTTCATCCCATCAAGAAAATTGAAAACTAAACACACAAACTGGATTTTTTGCTATGTTTTTAAATATTCCTAAAGTTGATAAAGCAAATTTAATAAATCAGAATCAAAAACTTCAGTTGAAGTTTATTATTTCTTATACTCAAAAATACTGTACCAGATTAATAAAATCTCTGAAATTTAACTTACCCAAGATTTATAAAATAAATGCTAAAGTCAAATAGTCTTCAGAGCTTAATGAAATTGGCTTGCAGCAGGATTTATTGCTTAACTTAAATATTTCAGAATTCCAGGACACTACTGACATATAAAAAGAATTAAGATCTCAGTTTCCATAAATAATGTAATACAAGCAGATACACTGTATATACCTGTTGCTACCTCCTGCACATTTTCCTTTACAAGGACTGCTGCTGCCTCACAGTGCACCTGTTGTTGATGTATCTCCACAATGAAAAGGCTGGTAACCTAACAACCAATAGGACTTGTTTTCAAGAGAAGCCCCAGAAGACAAAGCAAAAACTGAAAAATCAGACTCTCTGTTTCCTTCTTTTTGCATCCGTTCTCTCCTTTCACTTCTGTCTATCTAGATTACAAAAGCAGATCCAGGCTAAATTTTGCAACTATCAGTAGTGATTAGTGTGAGCTGATTGAAATCGGATTATACAACAAGACCTCTGCATTCTCACTAAGCAAACAGGCCAGACTATTTTCACCTAACATTTGGAAGAATCCATTTTCAGGCAGTGGCAAACCAGACATAGTTTCTTTAAAAGAGAAAACTAAATATATTGAGTCCATTTTTTCCTAATTAGAAATTAAAGCAAAGCTTCTGATGAACTATAAGCAAAATTATATTTCAGAACTTAAATGTTGATATTTAATCACTCGCAAAAAGCTTTGAATATGCATTTCAAAATATTAAATCCTTAAAACAAGAATAGACTGACAAAATTGTCTACTATTTCCTAATCAACATTACTAAATGCATCAATGTGCATTTTTTTAAACCCTGCAGTTCTGTAGTTAACTCTTTAGAAAGTTTCATTCTAGAACTACAGTAGCTGAAAAATAAAGCAGGCCAAATACAGCATAGCACAAATGTGAAATTATTACTGAATTCAGTGCAATGTTAATAAATGATTGAAAACATACACTTATATAACTTTAGGACTCGTGCAGAGAAGAAATTGCATTTTAGATCATTTTATGAAAATTCAAAAAAATTGAGTAATTTTTAAGCAGCACTATAAATCTATATTGTATTTAATATGGATATCAACTTAAATGAAACCCTTTGTTTTATATTATTGCTCACTAGTGATTATGTGAGAAGCATTATAAAAGCAACAAAGCAATACAATAAAATATTCCAAAACTGCAATTTTAAAAATGTATAATTTCAGGTTATTTAATAAACTAATAGATTATTATTTTAGTAATAAATAATAGATTTAGTTTATGGTGAATTGTTGGATTCGCTGTTTGCTGAGCTTAGCTGCTTTCCTCCAGGTATTTCATCAGATTAGATACCACCATCAAAGCACTAATGATATTACTCAAACCTGGTAATGAAATATTTGCCTTTTTTGTCTTTAACACAGGCTAACTTCTGTGTTGAAGTTATAAATCCGTGAAAAACTATATAAAGTACCAATTCAATACAGAAAGAAACTGCTGGAGAAAATGCAGTGCTCAGTAACAGACCAAATACTCTACAAAATTGTTAAAAGTTCAGCGATACCTAGTTAGAAAACTGCTGGGAGCCAAACAAAACAGGCAAGGCAGTAAAAGTAGTGCTTCCATGACCAATTTATATCATAACTTAAATTGGACTATCAATGTAAAATAATCACAAGTGCTACACAAGAAGAGGAACTGAAGCTTTTCCAAACTTTGATAAAAAAATTTCATGACTCAAAAATGAAGACACTGAACAAATTTAAGGGTTTTGTTTTTATGGTGAAACATTTAGTCCTTTAGCAGGCAACATTTCCTTATTAATGCAATGCCAGTACTTTATTCAGTTACTGAATTTTTTTTTTAAAAAATCATACATAGGATGATATACTCTATGAAGCTGATTGTCAATAAGAGCCATTAAAAGCCAGCTTTTCTTGTCTTTTTTTCCCTTTTCTTTTCTCCTTGCTGAGTTTCATCAGTATTTTCCTTTGGTTTCTCCAGATTAGGTACCTTTTTTATTGGCCATCCTTTCTTCTGCTGCTTTTTCTCCTTGCCTGTCCTTTCCAGACAAGCCCTGCCAACTTTTGGGAACTCTGCCTGCTCCTTTGCTCCATGTTGAACGTTCCTTCTGAAATTGTGCCAGGCACTTTGGGCAAAGCAGCAGTGAGGGAGGGCCACGTCTGGCTGCCTTGTTGAAAGGATCTGCTGGCTGGGACAACTTGTGCATTTTCTAGGCTGTTAATTTAGTAATCTGAACTATCTGATCATTTCATTTAGACTGATTCACAATAAGTTAATTAGTCAAAAATACATATTCGATCAAATTTACAGTGATGCTGAACGAGTAGCAGTTACAACTAATCCTAGAGTTATGGCCATTGCAGCATTCCTGCAATTACATGGTCATGAACTGGGCTGTCAAGGCCTGGCTCATAATTATGACACTGCAGCCAGCCAAAGTCATGTGTCCACTATTTCCAACATCTCTTGCCAGCTTCCCACAAAGCAAAGTCAATGGGAGGAAGTTGGAAACCACATGAAGTTTTGCTTAATGATCCATGCAGTCCTCGCTGAAGGATGACATCCAAGACTGCTAGAATTGTCACTAATAGTGCAGTCACATGACTTCACAAATTACAACAGCATCCCAATTGTTGTAAACCAAAGATTACCTGTATTTTGAAAAAGTAGCTTCTAAACTAATCCCAAGACTGGCCCAACCAAGCTAGATGTGACACTAAATATATATTGTTCTACAACTATTACACTACAATGCTATAGTGGTAATGCCATATTAATGAGCACTTCCAGACTGCAAACATGTTCTTATAAAAGAATGATGGTGAACATATGACATGTCATAAGTAACATGCCACAACATTTTGGTTGACATATTAGCATTCACCAACCCCAGGGACTATTCTTGATAGCATGCTCTATTCTAATGCAATTTTCAAAAGCTGAACAGATCATGCAAAAATGAGGTGTTCTCTCACACAGCCTCCAGCCTCTAGAGAAGGATATGATCCTCTGCACGTCCTGAAAATTGCGCAAGAATGAGGCGTGCTTTCATATGATTTTTTGAGGCCACCAAAAAACATTATCCAAAGTTGCTTCAAGAATGAAGTCTTATGTGACAGCCTCAAGTGGGCCACCAGGGTTTGTCAGCAAAAATACAATAAAAGTAAGGGATAAGTAAAAGGGATCCTCGACAGTTCATGAGCGTGGCCTGTGGGGGCACCATTACCCCAAGGCTCACCAGATGAGGCAGCCTTTTTTGAGTGGCAGCAGTGGCTCTAGGGCTAAAGTTGAGGCATGGTCCTCTACCTCAAGGCCAGCTTTGAAGCTATAACAGAGCTGATGTTCAGGGTGGCCTAAATATAAGCTGTGGAGGGAGATAGAGAATTGTTTCTCTTTTGTTCTGGGGGGGCAAGAGGTTGATATACCACAGAGTCTCCTTAGGCATGTCTTAATTTGTAACAACGTGGACTGCCATGTCCAAAGGTTCATAATCAATGCTATAGAAAAATTCTTCTCAAAGTATGGGCTAGGGATTCCTAGGAGTCACTGAGGTGCTGTCAGAGAGTCCATGAAGTCAAATAATTAAATAATTTAAGATTTTTTAAATTCTAATTTTGAATATATGCATAATCTACATAAAGTAAATCTCTTTGGGGTCTTCAATTATCTTTAAGGATGTAAAGGGTTTCTGAAATCAAAATGTTTGGGAATCACTGCTGAAGAAGCATGCAGTCTCATCCAAAAAGAGCCTCCTCCTACTTTCCTTAGATTCAGGTATCATTCACCTCTATTTCTATCTCTATTGGGAATCAGCTTCAACTCACTGTTCCTTATTCTGTCCACTACTACATTCAAAAAACAGTATTTTTGGCTGTCCATGGCATATCCTGATTGAGATGGTAAAATAAAAACAGAGCTGAACTTAATCTTTTATTACATGTCAGCATTACTTACCTAGATGTGATTCTTCCTTCTTTAAAACCAACTTATTCAACTATGTTAAAGCAAAGACTATGGCGTTCTTTTCTGCGTCTTTTTCCACTTGTTTGATTTACTATCAAATTTCTGAGATACTGTCTTAGGCCCTTATCTTGCAATCCAGTTACAATTTTCCTGAAACTAAACTTATTTTCTGAATCCATTTTGGACGGGTTGTCAATTTAGACTTGGAACCTAAATTGCTGTGTTTAGCAAAGACAACATTCACTGATTTTTATTAACTTCCCAGCAGCAATCAGTTGAACATTGTTTTCTAAATGTCCATTCAAAGATAAAATATTTTTATACCCAATTCAGAATTTAATTTATGTATACATATTTGCATATACAATATCTCTTTACACTATATATTCTTGCATATATCTAAAAGGCACAGGATCTGGATATTTTACATGCTTCACTTTTCTTGTATTCCCCTGCACACCTTTCACCTTTTAAAAATCATCTGGGATCCTTCACTGATTTGAGTTCTAATGTATGTCCATAGGAAAATGAGATACTTCATTACAAACATGGCATTTTGGAAGAATACCCTGGGAACAGCCATGTTGTTGCAAGATTATATGTCAACACTTAGTGAACTCTTCCCCTTTAAAGAGACCTTTGAAAAAGCTGAATATTATCTGATATATTTGTTAATTCTATTCTATTTTAGTTTTTAGTATTATTTTGATTGTTTCCAACCACAACTCTGTTATGTTAAGTTGGTTTGGGCCTCCATAATGATCACAGCATGTTCATGATGACCAGTAGCCCTTAGGACCCATATATGTAGTCACATGTTCAATTTAGACTTCAATTCAAAACAAATGCAACATGATTTTAATATAAAGGCATCATATGGCATACTATAACTTTGTCATAGTTAAATCACTTGCTTGTTCACATTCTTATTGATCTGCACCTGGTGATCTAATAAACAAATCTAATGTAGCAAAAAAATATTCTTGGCTTGTGGATTTTCCCAGTGAATTTATAAGCATTCTATATTCTTCACTGATCTCTAGAATGTAGAAATGGAAAGGCTACCAGATGAAATTACCTCAGAGCAGCCATTTCCCCCTTTCAATACTTATAGTCCAGTCATTAGAGACCATTTGAACACATCCCCCAAAAGATAATTATGATTCAGATTTGAAATTTTGATATTTAGCCCTCCACACCATGGTCATGTGATTGCATTTTGGGCACTCGGCAACTGACCTGCATTTACAGTTATTTGCATCACCCCATAGTCATGTGACTGCAGTTTATGATACTTTTTGCTGGAAACCAATTTTACTTCAAGTCAATCAGCATTCTTTCTCACTTTTTATGTTCAGTCCAGGAAGAACGTAAGGAGGGAGAGTGAGTGAGAAGGAAGATGATGTTCTATTGAGTTTTTTCTAAGCCTGCTAATGTCTTGTACCTCAAGAATCAAATATAGTTACACATAATCTTGGAAAATTCCGATCACTTAATATAAATGATGTACAGTTCTCATTCCTATTTTCAGAATGAATCAACTAATTTTGCTGTTTGGGCAACGCAGTATAGCTTTCACTGGCATATATTGGTAAACTATACCTACTATGAAGTTCATTTTTAAATTTTCCCAAATGTTCTCAGTTTATCATCATACATGGACATTAGCATAATTGTTATGCATTAAAAAGACAAAGAAGTAAAATTAGCATGGGTGTAACTATACTGGAGTACAAGTTTGATCACAGTTACAAGTGTGTAAACTACAAGTTTGCCATAGACAATAGACAAATCTGTCTTCCTTCCTCCCTCCCTCCCTCCCTCCCTCCCTCTGTCTCTCTCTCTCTCTGTCAGGATGATGAGGTTTGAATACATTACCCTTAGTCTCCTTAAAAATCTATCCATAGAATTTATCTGGTGTTTACTACCAATGGAGAATATAACTATATACAAAACATAACCACTAATAAGAATTCCAATCATGGAAATAAGTCAACCTATGGAGAAATATTAATCATTATAGTACTTGTAAATATATATTGGTCCAAGTTAGATGAGAAAGTTTTTTAGTCTGTGAAGAAGTGTATTTCTTACTAAGTAATTGTAATTTGGGAAAATATAATGAGATTTAAGCAACTGATCAAAATATTTGAAAAATACCTTATTTTAAACTATTTTTAATATGAACCTGTCACACCAATCTAAAGAAATTTTGCAAATGCCCAACATGGGATAATCATAATTAAAAGCTTGCAATCTGGGTGGCTAGCAATGCTAATAATAGTAGTAATAATTATGTATTTTTCAGACTTTCATGCAGTCTTGACATAAGACTACAATGCAACACCATTTCCATTTTGGAACTCTGATTGGCCTACCACTGTACATGCGATCCTAAATTTCATTTGTGACACATTAGCATATCAATTTTAGTTATTTCACCTAAGTTAACCTGGCATTAATAATGTAGCATTATCCCTTAAAAATCGTTCAGAAAACTCACTTGTTAAAAATAATGGAAGTGTAGTTCTTCTGAAAAATGACAGTGCTGTTTTATATTGTCTACAAAGTTATGTGGGCCTTATATTTATATCAATAATAATGAAGGAAAGTTGAGATTGAATTGTATGGGATTAAGTATTTAGTTTATAAAAATATTGGCCACTATCTTTAATCAATAGTATGGCTGTTATATTGCAATTGTTTCATTATTTAGATCATATTATATGGAATACAGAGTATAAATAAGTTAATTCCTTTTTATTTCCTTGTCTATTTTCTCATAATTAGAGGAACTCATTATGTCAACTGTTGCATCACCCATTAAATATAAAATAAAAATTACCAATTATACAAACAAAATCCTATTTAAAAAGGTTGGAAAACAAACCATTTTAAATTATTTTGATTTTGGTTGCCCAGAATAATAAATGAAATAAAATGTGTTATCAAAAACAATGCATCATTCTTTTCACTAATTAAGACCTAATTATTAGTTTTAAAAATTATGAAACCCTATGTAGTCATATTCCATAACTTTTATTTATCCATTGTATTTTTACAGTGCTGAAAAAAATAAGTTATAGCATGATTTAAAGATGGTATATGGGCTAATTGTATTCCATGCACATTCTAATAACTATCCAGTATTTCAATTCCATATAATTTATATATATTATTGCTAAATTCCACAGGAAAATATATTTTTCCAACAGCCATTTTGCAATAGAGGATTGATATCTCTATTCTAGAAAATACTAGAACCTGATTAAACACTTATGCCATATGTTGCCACTATGCTGATTTCATTGGAAAATGCAGTTTTCTCACATAGTAGAATGCTGATCCTAGTTTTCTCAATTCTATTTATTCCTTGAAAAATGTCAACTGGATTTATAGAGATTATCCTAATTGTCATACACATACATTTAATTAATCCTGCCATTTTTGTTAGAAAGGTCAGTTATCAAATTGTTTTTATGACCCCCTCATTTTTTTTTTAAGAATTACCTGTTCAAATGGTTCTTAAGATCTGTGTCAAAAAAAATTTGCTCAACTGGCTGTTTCACCCAGCAAACATGTCTCAAAGCACCTGCATGAAGCAAACTGCATCACCAAATATGCTATGTTCAGCTCCACAATCAGCACCATTCTAAAACAATCAGAAACTTACATACGAAACCCGTACTCGCCGCCGGTGTGCCAACCCACAGCACTGCATGAAGAGGACAGCAGATAACACTCAGTATAGGGTCTCACCGAGCTTCAGTCTGTCTTGTCATTTCCTCTGAGACACTGGCCATTCCTCTTTACTCTCCAGCCCCAGAAAAGGAGAACAGGTACAAAAAACATTCAGCCAAGCAATTTTGTTAAATGTGCCCTTGCGGCTGATGAAACAGTGTATGTGAATGTGTGTTCCTTTAAGTAAATCAATTCCTTCTATTTCAGCTGAATATATAATTACAAAATGTCTCTGTCATTAGCATCCCTATATCACTAAAATGAATCAGAGAGATGAATCTTTTCCTAGTTTAAGGTTTTATATTACCTGCACTGAACTTAGAAAAGAATCACACAGAGAATCCTATGCCTGTAGCTTTCAAAATTCTCTTTTTTGTGCATGATTTCTTAACGCTGCCGTTGCTGCTGCTGCTGCTGCTGTTGCTGCTGCTGCTGCTGCTGCTACTGCTGCTGCTGCTGCTGCTGCTGCTGCTGCTGTTATTTCAGGCTTCATTTCAATATAGAAACGAGAAAGAACATCTTTGATTCAGTGTTACCTCTGTACAATATTGAACACTTCTGTTCCTTATTTATTTCCCTCACCCCAAACCTGAAAAATGATTGAGTCTAGACTTGAATTCTCTCTGGGTACTTTGGACTACAGAACCACTGCACAAATTGTCAGAAGCTTTGTCTTACAGTACGTGTTTCACATGAATTGCAGGCAGAGATTTTTTTTTTTACTGGCTGCAATACCTGACTAGCTTAGGAGCTGCAGCTGCATAAAGTTTTCCTCTTGTTGATAATGACGGAAAAATTCTAAAATCATACTAAAACAGTCACGTATGACAATATATATTTTGAACAATTATGGAATCCAAATCAAAGGGGGTTTGTGAGTCATTTTGCCAAACTACTACTTCTTGCAAGAAACAAAAAAAGAGACAATCCTGAACCCAGCAAAAAGAACTATACCAAAGGAGACTTGTTTCCACAAGTCATAGATTCTTGATAGATTCTATCAAGACATTTCTTCTAATTTTCAAGCAAAAGTTATCTTCCTGTTATTATAGTCTATTTAATTTATTTTCAATTTATTTTTCTATTTATTTCAATTTCTTATTCTTATGAGAATGCCACATCCACCTCAGCATTTTCTTTCCAGAATTAACAAATCAATGTCAACTTTCTCCTCAAATCAGGAATTATTTTCTTCTGTACTCTTCTGAAAGTATTGCAATTGTATTCAATCTTGTGAAGAGGCGGGAACTAGAATGGGACACTGTCCTATAGATAAACTCAGATTACAGACTGTCAGATATATATTGATGGTCGTTCTCATTCGGTTCTATGAGGAAATTATTTGGTCAATACAGCTTCAGGTTCAAAAAGTTATTTTATTATTTACAAATATACAATAACGAACAGGGTGTCCTGTTGCATTTGTTACCCTAACTGTATGACTCAGATGTTGAGAGGAGAGAGAAATTCACGTGTTGTCTTGTTGAGATAGATGGGAAGAAGCAGGGAAGATCTGGGTAAGAGTCCAATAAGGGAGTTCATTGGCTGATACAGTCACATGTGATGTCTGTAAAGACTTAACCCCTTCTGGTCCCTGGTGCATCATATGTAGGCAATATCTGACACAGACAGTCCCCAACCTATGACGATTCATTCAGCAAATGTTCAGAATTTTGACAGTGCTGAATGATGATGTGATTATGACCTGTTCTGGAAGATCTGTCCATCCCAGCATTGCCCACAGTAATGTGATTGTAATCTGGACACTTTGTAATTTGTTTGCACTTACAATAGATATCAGCACCCCATAATCACAGTCATCTTTGTAACCTATTTGCAATGAGAACGAATTTGATGTAGTAGTTACAACATTAGGCTGGAAATCAGGAAAACTGTAGACCCACTTTAGGCATAAAAACAGCTGGATAATTTTGGGCCTCTCTTTCCCTTTCTCTTCCTCCCTATCATTAAACAGTGTGGTCCCAGTTTATGATCACATTGCTTAGCAATGGAAATTCCAGTCCTATCATCGTAAATTGAGGACTCCTGTAGCGTAAAAGAGATTACTCTTATTAAAATCTTCAAATTTGATTGCAAATTTCCAATGTATTACAGCCAAATCATGTTTCTTTAGACATATCTTTAAAATTTAAATGTAGAATTCTACGTATTACTTACTCCACTTTAGTTTTGAATTTACTATCACAGCTTTAAATCATTTGATGGCATCAGTAGCAACCATAGCTGGTTGAAGCTCAACAAAAGGTAGACAATTATTAAACTGGCAAGAAAGTGGAAAACAAAAGTGAAGAAAGGCTCCTACATCCCATCTTTTAGAGATGTTTTGCCTTCTGTCAAATTTGTTGGAATGGAAAATGACAACTAAATTTAAAGTTAAAAGAGAACCAAAAACATCAATCACAATCCAGACAACCTTGAAAAAAATTCCTTCTTTTCCCTTCTATAGCAGCCAGCCAACTTGTGAAAACATGGACTCTAGCCTTACTTGTTAGTGATGACAGAAAAATATTTTTAAAATATATTAAATATATATTAATACATGAACTTTTTATCTCATTTTTTCTTAAATAAAATACCTATTTCACCCACATATTAAATCTTTCTCAAATAAAAAGTGTCTTCACAACTTGATCACTAAGTCAGAACCTTTAAAAAAGTAATTTGTTTTCCTAATTGGGATGGTAACTACAGATAGTCCTTGACTTATGAACATCATTCAATGACTACTTGAATGTATGGTGGCATTAAAAGAAGGGATTTATGACTAGTCCCTAAATTATGTCCACTGCAGCATCTCTATGCACTTGGCAGCCTGCCTGCACTTACAACTGCAAGGGAACTTCAACTCCTCCACCAACCCATCTATGATTTTTTTTGTTCTCTGCATTCCATGGCCCCCAATGCCATAGCTAACCTTCACTGTCTTCTTTCTCCTGCTATTGACCAAGTGTACCCTGGCTGGTCCTTTGTAAGGTAACTGCTGGCCACACAAGGCTTTTCTTTCCCAGGTTGCATAGAGTGGTTTCTTCCTGAGATTTCAGGAAGATTAGTTCATGTAGCCAATAAATGTCTATGAAGGGACAGGCAAGGCATGCCTTGTCAACTGTGGGAGCAAGAAAACGGCAAAGGTCAGCCTGGGATTCCAGAGTGCAACATGCCAGGGGCTTCAGAGAACAGGATAGCAAAAATAATTATGGCTTCCACATGGCTGGGCTGGAGCTAACATGCCCAAAAGGTCCCTTTGTGCTGCCAGGGGAATGGTGACTTTGCCCTGTGCTGCTAGGTCTTCCCAGAGCAGGGGGTCATCACAATGTGACAGCCCCCCTCCTCCAGAGCCTTCCACATTCCCTAATGGCATTCCTGCACTCCTTATCTGGGATTCCCTCCTTTCTCACTTAGCAATTCCTGTAACTAGAGAGTCAGGACACCAATCAGGACTGCCAGGATTGTTATTGCTAAGTGATGCAATCGTGTGACATCACACTTTATGATTGTATTGCTTAACAACTAAAATTCTGCTTCCAACCATGATCCTCAATCAAGAATTATTTTATTAGATATGTTACAGTGTGTAAGAGAAGCTTGTGTTTGAAACCTTAAATAATCGGAGATGGGTACTAAGTTCCTAGCTAAATTTATCTGAAAAGTATTGCAACTCTAGAAATATTGCAAAAGGTTTTCTAGGCATCTTTCTACTTACAGAATTGTATATGGGTGTATTCAGAAAAGTTGGGTTGACATTATTAATAATCTTGATACAAACAGAAGTAAACTCTATGATACTACATGTAAAACTTTTTATCAGATTCAAAAAAGAAAACATAACTTATTTAATATATTTGCTAGCATTATTTATTTTGATAAATTTATTTGCTGCCTATGAGATTACTCTAGGCACTTACAAAATAAAAAATGGAGAAATGAAACGAAGTATAAATATCACAATTTATTTATTTATTTATTTATTTATTTATTTATTTATTTATTTATTTATTTAAAATTTATATACCGCCCTTCTCCCTGAGGACTCAGGGCGGTGAACAGAATAAACAATGAAAAAGAAAACAATTGAGAATACAGCAATGTGAGAATAAAAGATGGGCAGGTGGAGAAGGAGGAAGTGAGGTGGGAGGTGGGGTTTGCTATCAATCTAGGAGCCACCTCCAGTATGGTACTCCTCCATTGGATTTCTAAGCCAACTGGTAGACCTAGATCTTCAGGTTCTTATGAAAGGACAGGAGTGTGGAGGCAGTTCTCACCTGGGATACAGGATGTTCCAAAGGGTGCTAGAGCAGAGAAGGGTCTTATTTTGGATCCCGATAGTCACGAGATCTTTGACAGATGGTATCTGCAGTAGGCCCGCTTTGTGAGATGAGACCTAGCAGGACAAAATGGTTCATCAGGCATCCTAGACTTTTGTCATTAAGGGCTTTAAAGATCATAATGAAAACCTTGAATTGCACCCGGAAGCAGACCAGTAGCCAGTGCAGTTCACAGAGCAAAGGTATAATATGGGCAATTCTATGGGTCCCAAGACTGCTTTTGATGCCACTCTTTGAACCGGCTAAATGGATTTCAAGCACAGCCCCATGTACAGTGCATCCAAATGAGAGATGACTAGGCTTGATTAACTGAGCATAGGGACTAATGTTCCAAGAAGGGTTGCAGCTGATGCACAAACCAGAACTATGTAAAAATTCTCCTAGTCATTCCCATCATTTCTTGTTCAAGCAGGAGTCATGATTCCAGGAGAATCAATAAATTACGAACTGCATATGAATAGAATAGTACAATGACATCCAGAACTAAAGATGACAAAAACGTGGCTCTTGAGGCTCCATGCACCCAAACTCATTTGGTCTTGGCAGGTTCAGTCGAAGCCCGATCTCCTCTATTCAGGTTCTTACAGCCTCCAGACACTATGAGAAGGTATAGACAGTATCACTTGAATCACCAGCTGTGAAGATGTAGAGCTGAGAATCATCAATATATTGATATCTCAATATGGTGACAGATGATCTCACACAGCAGCTTTACGCAGATGTTAAATAGGAGACAGTACCGAGTTCTGCGAGACACTGCAAGCAAGAGGTGAGAGACTAGATCTCTCACTCTCTTATCAACACTAATTGGCACCAACCTTGGGGAAAAGAGCTGAACCAGTGCAAAACTGTGTTGCCCAGCCTAACTCACATAGATGGCCCAAAATAATATCATGGTCAATGGTATTGAAGGCCGCTAAGGAGTCAAGGACAGTGAGAATGACTGTACTACCCCCATCTCGCTTATCACCCTTAAGAGTGACAACACTTTCTCTGTCCTATAGCCAGGCTGGAATTGTGACTGAAAGGTATTCAGAAAATTGGTTTCATACAGGAACCTCTGAAGCTGGAAGCAACCACCATTTCTACCTCCTTCTCTAAAAAAAGGGAAGATGGGGAAACTGGATTTGGGGGGGGGGGGTTTGATGTTGATGTTCTTTTACAGAGAGGACAAACCAGGGTCGTTCCTGAGAATGCTCCTCTTGAACCCATCTGATGGAGGTTACTGTCCTCAAGGCTTTCACCAGCCAGAAGGATCTAACTGACAAGTGGTTGCACTGACACTGTGGAATGCAACTTCCTTAGATCCAACAGGATCAAACAGTTCCCAAATTACTGGGCAAGACATCCCTAGACATCCATTAAGGACATGCACCATGAATGGATTTTAACTGGGAACAAATCCGAGTAATTTATGCAACCAGTGTTCAACAAATTCTTCTGTGAGGTCCTGAAGATGATCATCTAAGACCCCCTGGCCTCAGATGGACCAGGTGAGCCAGAACGTTATAGTTTGAAATCAGATTATGAATACAATACTGAAAAATATTTATATGATAATTATGTATAAATTTTTGCAATCATAAGTGCAAGTCAAAGCTTTATAGGCAAAAATTACTTATGCTCAACCTCTACCTAGTGTTTCCTTGTATCCATTGTAAATAGTAATGTAAAGTCAAAAATATAAATCAACATGACATATTTTAAGGGTCATTGTATATTTGAAAAAGCCATTGGGTGTATGTACAGATTTCGGCATACTTCAGCCAAAATTCAAAAGATTTCATAATTTGATTGCATTTTAAAAATTAATTCTTGGCTTTAATAATTTAAAGTATGAAAACATACTCCACTAGTCAAATAATAAAGTTAAATTAAATGCAAGGCTAAATAAAAACATTTTTCATCAGATAATATATGATAAATGTAACTACAATCCTTCCCTTGTTACAAAAAAAGGGGCTACATGTCTCAAAACGTACAGCACATAGAACATATGGAGTAATTGATTGATTGACTGATTGATTTAATACCTCATCTTTATTACTTTTTATAAATAATTCAAGGCAGTGAACTCCTTCTATTCTCCACAACAACCTTGTGAGGTGAATGGGGCTGAACTGACCCAATGTTATTCAACTGATTTTTCATGCTTAAGGCGGGACCACAACTCACAGTATCCTGATTCTAGCCTGGTACCTTAACTAATAGACCACATTGGGAGTTATAGGCATAGTAAAGCTAAGTATGGAAAAGCTGATGCAGATAGACAGTAAATATCAGTATTTTGGATGAGTTCTACCTTAGCAAATTCACAATGATTCCATACAATTATTTGCAATTTACCTGTATCAACCACACACACACAAATCAGCATGAAAAGTACCATTTACTACTTAAATGGTATAAGTAAATGTTGCATTTGTTTGAAAATAAAAAATTAAATCTACTTAGACCAACAAGAGACTTTCCATTATCCTCCAATCTTTAACCTTAAAATTGGAAATTGGAGTAAAGTCATAATTCAGAATCTGTACAGCTAATTATAAATGATTGCCCATCAATTTTTGAATTTGTTTACTCGATCTCAAATTAGAACTAAAAGATTCTATCTTAATAGTTTCTGGATTGGATCATTTCAGAGTCTTTCTTTGTAATTTATAAAAGATTACATAATTATAGATTATAATTTTTAATCAACAATTAACATCACGGTGTTTCATTGAATATTTGGTTACTGTAGTTTTGAAAGTGAGCATATCAGAGCCAATGGTAACATGATAAATGAAAACACAAAAGGGAATAGATACCATAAACAAAATGTAAAATGTGAGCATTTCTTTTTAGACTGTTCATAATCAAGCCAATTTGCCCCATCCCCCAAATTTACCTACATCAAATTATATTCTGATTTTAATATTTCAATTATGTATAATGCTAGGTTCTGCTATCACAATGAGTCAACCATCACTTGAGATTTTTCCAGGATTACCATTCCACATAAATACATTACTAATAATCCTTTTAGATGATCTGTGTACCATTGGTGTAATATGTGGAAGGGTAACCCAGAAAAGAAGACAGATAAACACAAAGCTAATGATAACAGAATGGCCATTCTATTGTTAAATATGTGGTGTCATTAAATGATTGGTTCCAAGAGATAATTGAGGTTATTCTTGAGCTATTCACAGGGAGGAAGGAGAGGGGGACAGGGGTAGAGATGAGAAAAAAAGTATTCTGGTGTTATACAACAAACAAGTTCCATCCCTTTTGTTCACAATCATGACATAACATGTACAAAACAAACAGAATCTGTGGCCTGGTGGTGTAACATTACTTTTGTAAACCTTTTCCTCCAAAATGTACTATCCAATGACCAAAACAAAATTCACCAACCAATAAAGAAAGGAATGAAATTGGCCAAAATCAAGAATAATCTAAATAAATTTAATAAAGAATAAATGGGTGTCCAAAGAACTATGTAAACCAGGATTTCTCAACCAGGGTTCCATGGAATCCTAGGAGCCTGAGCCTAGCTCAGCAGACTAAAAAAGCATAGTGATTAAAACCAACTGCCTGCAATTACTGTAAGTTCGAATCTCACCAGGCTCAAGGTTGACTCAGCCTTCCATCCTTTCTAAGGTAGGTTAAATGAGGACCCGGTTTGTGGGGGGCAATAAGCTGACTTTGTATAAATATACAAAAAGTATGAAGGCTATTGCTTAATGCATTGTAAGCCGCCCTGAGTCTCCGGAGAAGGGCGGCATATAAATCAATTTTTTTTTTAAAAGTCACTTGGTTTCCCAGGGAGATCATTATTTACTTTAAAAAGTATTGCAACAAGCTCTCAAGTGATGAGCTATGGTGGTACAGTGGTTAGAATGCAATAGTGCAGGCCAATTCTGCTGACTGCCAACCACCAGGAGTTCGGCAGTTCAAATCTAACCAGCTCAACGTTGACTCAGCCTTCCATTTGCAAGACAGGGCACATCAATGATAACAAGTGAATTCCATATTGTGGGAAGGGAGAAGTTCATTTTTCAAGAAACAATGGTCTTGTCCCACTTAGTCTGTGATGTCACTCTTTCCCTCCCATATCTTTTCCCTATAGTTTTTATCTAGTAACTTTATCCCAATACTAATAAGTTTAATTATGATAATGATAATACAGAATTTAAATCTTCTCAGTCATTTCTATGGGCTAAACAATGGGCTAAAAGTAAAATTGGTCTTGAAATGTATTGGTTGGATCAAGGACGATGGCCAATGCGAAGATCATGTAATTAAGCGTTTATTAACAACAGCAGGGCTAACTGCCACAGCTATAACTGAAACTGCTTGGAACTCTGCCTGACAGCCCTTTAAAGCCAGCTGTCAGGTGGCTTAACCAATCAACGAACAGAATGTTACTTCCTACTTCAGCAGACTTAATACATTGCAGGTCTGTACAATGAGGATCAATGGGCTTTGTATGGACTGATCCAAATTGTCCTATTCCTCATCTGTGGCAAACAACTTAGAAATGCTGCAATGGTTAATTTAAAAGAAACTTAATTACAAATCATATGACAAGTAAAAGTTCTGATTATTTTAAACAGCTATTGAAATCATAAAACAAACAGAGTAAAGTTTTTGTTAATAAAATTACAATCTTTAAAACAGGCCAAGAAGTAAATTATTTAGTAGCAGAACTTACTACACAGCAGAGGTTAAGTTACACTTTGAGTGAAAAAGTAATCATGCCAGTGTATAAAATAGTAACGGCAAAAATGTTAGGACCAAATGCAGTATGGGTAATTGAAAAAGTTCCAAATAGTACAATAATGATATGTTGACATGATGCTGAGTAACTTTCGTGTGATAAACTGAAGCTTTTCTATTCAAGTTGATGAGTCAAGTGATTTTCATCAATGAATGTCATCTTAAGGAATTTGTAAGACTTGTAAATAATGGTGAAACTGTAGAAAATTTTCTGCTGTAAAGAACTATATGAAACGTGCGTCTTCATATCTGGCAAACAAAACATCTGTCTTGGAGGAATTTTGTTGGCATCTGTATTGATGGTTACAAGAAATTGTAATCCAAAAGTAGTGCAGCCAGGAAACACCAGTCTCATCTAACAACTGAGTGAAAAAGACTGACAGTTACAGAGCAGAGGAGGTGTGGTCAAACGAAGAAAAAAAAAAACAACCTACACTCAATCTCTAACAACGCATGTGAAATAACCCATCCATGGATTGCAGGAGCAGCGCACTGGAAAAAGAAAAGTTCTGAATACTGCTACAAAATTGTCAACTTTATTAAACAAAGACCATTTCATTCAATAATGTTTTTAAAACTATGTGAGGAAGAGTTCTCAATCAAGTATTTGAGCTGACAGCAGAACTGAAAAGTATTTTTTTAAAAAAAAAATCTGTGTACCATTGGTGTAATAAAGACCATTGGTCTTTTTTCTGAGTGCTTTGAATAGTTGCAGAAAGGGCATTGTCTTATCTGAATGCCCGTTCTGAGGGCCAAGAGGCCAGTGGTCACAAGAGGGTTAACTGCTGGATTGGAAGCAGATCGAGTCAGACCGTTAGGAAACTCCTCCTCCTGCTGCTGCTGCCTCCCAGCTTTCAGACAAGAGATGTGATGTCTGATGATGCACCCGTAGACCTGAGATCAGGAAGAAAGGAAAAGGAAGTGGCCCGGCCACACGTCCCAGCGAAAGAAAGGGAGGGAATGACCACTGGCTCCTCAGCCCTCAGAACGGGCATTCAGGTAAGACAACGCCCTTTCTAAGGGAGCGAGGGGCCAGTGGTCATGAGAGGGATGGGCCAAAGCTCGAGACCTACAGTGTGGGACCCGCCGGGGACGTGGGGCCCTAGTCCGCACAGACCTGCTGGAGCACTCTACGGCCAAATGCCGCATCAGCTGACACGAAGCGGTTGACCTTGTAGTGGCGGATGAAGGGGGTTGGAGATACCCAAGAAGCGGCCTGCCAAACCTCCTGCAGGGAGGCCTGGGTGGCCCATGCTATGGATGTGGCAGTGCTCTGAGTGGAATGGGCAGTGATACGCCTAGGGGCAGGGATGGACTGGGCCTCATAGGCCAAGGCGATAGTCGCCCGCAACCAATGACCTACCATGGAAGAAGATACCTTTGCTTCCAGAGAAGAGAGCTGAAAGGAAATGAAGATACTTTGGCCACCAGAGAAGAGAGCTGAAAGGAAATGAAAAGAGCCTCCGCCCTGCGGAAGGAGGCCGTTCGTCGAAGGTAAATGCGTATGGCCCGACAGACATCCAGGGTGTGGCACACCCGTTCCCTGGGGTGGGTCGGGTGAGGGCAAAAGTCGGGCAGAACTAGTTCCTGGGCCCGGTGGAACAGAGAGTTAATTTTGGGAATAAAGGTAGGGTCCAGGCGTAAGACCACCCTATCCGGGTGGAATACACAAAGGTCAGCCCTCATGGAGAGGGCAGCCACTTCTGAAATCCGCCTGGCGGAGGTTATAGCTATTAGGAAGGATACTTTGTAAGAAAGGAATCATAAACCCACCGTATGTAGGGGCTTGAAGGGAGCTCGCGTAAGAGCATCTAACACCTTCGGAAGATTCCAAGTGGGGTAGCGGTGGACGGGCGCGGGACGGAGATTCGAGGCCCCGCAAAGGAACTGCCGGATAAGTGGGCGGTGTGCCAGAGAGTGCCGAGCCCCCCAACAAAGGATAGAAGACAAAGCAACCACTTGCCTGCGTAAGTATTGGGAGCGAGCCCAGCCTCCAACCCCTTCTGTAGAAATATCAGTACCTGTTCAGTGGATGCCGACTGTGGGTCCTGACTCTGCGACGCACACCACTTGCAAAGGAGTGCCATGTGGCATCGTAGATCCGGATCATGGCAGGACGGCGGGCTGCCAAAATGGTATCAACCATGGAGCCAGGCAGGTAAGTTTCAGCTAGGAGTTGCCGCTCAACCGCCAAGTGGTCAGTTGGAGCCAGGCTGCGTCCGGATGGCAGAGTGACGCTTGGTGAAGAATGATGTTGGCGGGAGGAAGGTGCCAAGGAGGCTGAGTTGACAAAGCCTGAAGGTTGGCAAACCAGGGTCTGCAAGGCCAGTGGGGAGCCACGAGGATCAGCTCCGCCCACTTCTCCAGAAGCTTCCAGATGACCCTGGATAGGGGGGGAAAGCGTAGAGAAGACCGGGAGGCACCAGCAATGAAGCGCATCGACTGCTTCTGCCATCCGGTCCGGGAAACCTGGAGATGAAGCGGTTCGTCTGACAATTGTCCCGTATCGCGAACAGGTCCACTGACAGAGTGCCAAAGCGTTGTATTATTTGTCGGAAGAGAGACAGGTTGAGCTGCCACTCACCGTGGTCCATCGTGGAGCTGCTCAGCTAATTGGCCTGGGTGTTGACTAGGCCCAAGATGTGGGACGGCCAAAGGGATCTCAGATTGGCTTCCGCCCAAGCTCCCAGCCTCTCAGCCTCCTCCATGAGGCGGTGAGAGCGGGTCCTCCCCAGGCAGTTTACGTGAGCCTTGGCGGCTACGTTTTCCATGCAGATAATCATGTGTCTGTCCTTGACTATGTTCTTGAAAACCCGAAGGGCTAGGTGAACGGCCCGGAACTCCAACCAGTTTATATTATGGGAGCAATCCAGAGGGGACCAAATGCCCTGGGCCATGTGAGCATGAATGTGGGCCCCCCAGCCGTGAAGGCTGGCATCTGTTGTCAGAATGACCTAGTTGGACTCCCTGAATTCCCTCCCCTTGAAGAGGGCCTGGGAGGACCACCATTGGAGGGACTTGAGGACAAGTGAGTTAAGGTGAACAATTTGGTTGCAGGCCGAAATTCGAGACCGCTGATATGGGAGAAGAAACCACTGCAGGGGCCTGCAGTAGAGATGGGCCCATGGTACAATGCCAATGCAGGATACCATCTTTCCCAGGAGGTGGGAAAGAGTCGCCAGGGAGACCGAAGTCCCCTGAGAGATGGACCTGATCAGAGACTGCAGGCTGGCCAGACGTTCCTTGGAGAGATAGATCCTGCTCTCAACCGTATTGATGACAGTCCTGAGGTGTTGGATGCGGGTCGAGGGTACCAGATGGCTCTTTTCCCATTGATCGAGAAACCATGAGCTGTCAGGACCTGGAGGGTGGAGTCCAGATCCTGAAGTGCCCGAGCCTCCAAGCTCGACTGGATAAGGAGATTGTCCAGATAACATTGGATACGAACCGATAGAGCACAGAGGTGAGCCACAAGAGCGGCCATCAATTTAGTAAACACTTGGGGAGCCGAGGATAAGCCGAATGGGAGGGCGCGATACTGATAGTGACAATCCGCAGAACAAAACCGGAGAAATTTGGAGTAAGCCGGATGATGTGCAAATAAGCCTCCGTCAAGTCAATGGACGAGAGGAAGTCCCCTGCTCCGATGCCCTCCAGGATGGATTGGAGGGACTGCATCTTGAACCGCCAGTAGACTATCCAGCAGTTCAGAGACTTGAGGTTTAAAATGGCTCTCCAGCCCCCCCGACGATTTCTGAACGACAAACAGGCGGGAGTAAAAACCTTGTCCATGCTGCTCCTGTGGAACAGGTTCAATGGCCCAGATCTCTAAAAGGTGATGAATGGCCTGTTCCAGCAGGAGCCGTTTCTGCCAATCCCGAGCAAGGGGGCATTGGAGAAATCTGTCAGGTGGGGTGGAGAGGAATTCCAGGGAGAAGCCCCACCTCACCGTCTCCCGGACCCATGCGTCCGATGTAGTGGCTTTCCACTGGCTGGCAAAGAGAGCCAGGCGGCCCCCAATGGAAAGCCTGGACATGCAGTTATCGTGACCTGTGGGAAGGCTGACCACGCCCCCCGGAAGGGGCGCTTAGTGTCCCCTTTGGGAATGGAAAGCTTGGTGATCTGGGGGTCGGGAACGGGGGGGGAGAAATCCCTAGGTGACCGAGCTCCTGCGAAGGAGTCAAAGGGCCGAAAGGAACGATAATGACTAGCGGAAGACCTCTGGTCCAATCTCCTGGAAACATTAGGAAGGATACATCTTTTGTCCTTAGTCTCTATGAGGAGAGGCTCCAAGGGGGCCCCAAACAAGGAAGGACTTTCGAAGGACGAAGTGGCTAAGCGCCACTTTGATTTGGCATCCGCCTGCCAATTGTGGAGCCACAATAATCGGCGAGAGGTTACTGTGGAGCCAATCGCCTTAGCCGCAAAGCAGGGCGACTTAAGGGTCGCATCCACAGAGAACTCTAGAATGGCCAAGATCTTATTAAGGTCCTGATGGGACCTGGCATCCAACACAGGGAGCCTATCCTGCAATTGCAGGAGCCACAAAATCACAGCCCTGTTAAAAAATTAGGATGCCTTGGCAGATTTAGCTGCCCAGGCAGAGGTTTGATGAGATTTCAGCAAGGACTGTTCAAGCCTCTTGTCCTCCGGGCGGAGGTTCTCTTCTGGGGGACCAGCCAGATTGGAGGGAGCTGACAGAGCCACCACCGGAGGGTCGACACTGGGAATCTGAAGATTAGCAAGCTCCGGGGCCAGGTTATATAAGCATCTGTCAAGTTGGTTGGGGTTAGGCCCTGATGCTGGAGACGACCATTGTTTTGTTAAAACATCCCTAAATAGCTTGGGGCCCGGGATCTCCTCCGTCTCGAGCAGAGGCTTTTCAAAAAGGGGAACTGAAGTCCCTGATTCCTCCCCCCGAGTGGTCGGTGGAGGTCCCAGACCTGTAGTCAGCTTTGCATTATGCAAAAGGGACCTATATAACTGGGGTTTGAAGAGGCCCATGAAGGATGATTGATTGGGCGCCAAGTCTTCATCGTCAGAAAGATCCCCTTCCCGAATTTCTTCCCCTGCCAGAGATGGGTTGCCCATGGAGGGAGAAGAAACTGCGACCCCAGTTGGAACTTGAGAGTCCTCCATCTCCATGTGGGAGCAGACGGAGCCTGAGACCCAAGAAGAGGTCCGGCGTTGTAATTCTGCCTGAACCCCTTTCTGGAGTGCATCCTGAATAAAGGTGATCAAATGCAGGGAAATACTGGGCACCATGAAAATACCCTCCCCCGAAGCCACCTGCAAGGCAGGGCATTCAATAGATGGGGAGGGGGCAGTATCAAGGACCCCGGGAGGGGTAGGCTTGGACTGGAATCCAAAGAGAGCTTCCCAAACTTCCCCTTGAAGGGGAGGGACATATTCCCCACCATCGGGGGACAAGGGAGGAATAGCGGCAGGGGGCTCCGAAGGCACCACGGGCGGGGTAGGAGCAGAAGGCGCCTTGGGAGCAAGTTCCGGGCCAGAAGGTCCCAGGTCAGGAGGAGAGGAGAGCTCCCTAATGGAGGCTTCCTTGATGGCCTTCTGGATAGACCTCTCGATAGCTTGGTGTAAGCATAACTTCTCCTTAGCCCATGCAGCCAAAGCCTTTTCCTCTTTAGAGGAGGAAGCTTTCTTAGGTCTCTTGGCATGTTCTGGGGCAGAAGGGCCTGGGGCTGAATCCCCTGAGGCATGGCATTTTGAGGCCTTAGAGTGGTGTGCAACCACCCCGATGCCTCAATGAGTAACCCCCTTGGCTGACACGAGGCAATAAAATGGCGGCCGCTCACAAGCTGTTCCAAAATGGCGGCCGCTACAAGGATAAAACAGTCTCTAATGGCGGCCAGGAAATTTACCTCCCGTTGCTCCTGATGTGCGACCGAGACTTGCTAGGGATCTAGTCCAGTCCTCAGCCGAAAACGATGGAGCGTATGGGGAAACCCCAGGAACGGTCAAGGCTAGACGCTGCGTGCTGAAAAATCACACGTGGCTGGGGACTACAAGAAGCGCAGGCTGGTGGCGGTAGCGGCAACGGCGGTAATGGCGGCCAAGGGCGGCAGGTGAAAAAGGAGCCAGCCGAGGTGCCTTCGGCAAGTGAAATCCCCAACCTGCCGGAATTAGAGTTTGATCTGAAGCCGCCCACAACAAGGAGGCTTTGATCTGCCGCACCAGCAAGGGGAAGCCAAGCGAGGTACCTTTGGCAAGAGGAAATCCCCCCTTGCTGGAATTGCCGCCTGAAATAAAGCCGCTCGAAGGAAAAGGAGCCTGCAACTCGCCAAGGAGGCTCCAGCAGCGGGCTTGGGCATGAGCCCTTCCCGCTGCAGAGGGGAGAGGCTTAACTGAAGGAAGCCTGAATCCCCTTAGACCACAATGGTCTCCAGCGGACTTGGGCCAAAGCCCTTCTCACTGGTGTACCTCGCCCCCCAACTAAACAACAGTTAAATTTAAGAATTTGTACAAGTCCAATTAATGGAGGAACGAAGCCAAAGGCATAGAAACAAACGGGTGCGTCCAATCTGAAGCAGATCGAGTCAGAAAGCTGGGAGACAGCAGCAGGAGGAGGAGGAGTTTCCTAACGGTCTGACTCGATCTGCTTCAGATCCAGCAGTTAATCCTCTCATGACCACTGGCCCATCGCTCCCTTAGAAACTAGGCTTTTTAGTGGACACCTTTCATTACATGAATCAGTCAAAGAAGTATCTGCAACTGGAGAAAACTTTTTTTAAACAAGTTTTTTTATTTTTTTTATAATTCAAACAGCCAAATATTACATAATAAATTGTCATTCATCATTTTATCCCCACCCAAAACCCCCCTCCCCAATTCCCCCCCCCCGACTTCCCAGAACAAAAACAGGATATAACATTTAACCAATATAGACTAAAATATGCTAACTATTACAGAATTCAAAACTCTCTCACACTTGTTAACTCCCCTTTTAAAAATTATACATCAACCTTCCTTTTATAAATTCTCTTATCGCATTTCAGATTTATAAAAAATTATTTTAAACATTTTAATCCCTTAGCAAAATATTTTCCAAAATATAAATTTCAAAGCTTTCAAAAGTTATCCGTTAAGCTTTAAATTATCCACCTTTAATACTATAAACCTATCATAAAATATAAAAGTTGTATATATAAAAAATCCCAAAATATGACCAGTCTGTCTTTCTATATTCTTTGCCTTTAAACTTCTATACCTTAAAACTACCCTAAAATCCAAAAGTTATCCAACTTTAATTAAATCTTTTAAAATCATAAGGCAATCCAAAATATGACCAGTCTTTATTTCTTCATATATTTTCCCCTTTCAGCGTTATTCCTTCCCCTACTCCAACTTTAATTAAATCCTTTTACTTCATAAAACAATCTCCAAATTATGGCCAGTCTCTCTTTCTTTCTATATTTTTTCCAGTCCTTCTCCAATAAAATCTCCTTCAAAATTGCTCCTCCTTCTACTCTTATTTTCGAGATTTTTTTAATTTGAAATTGTAGATAATATGTCTTAGGAATTTGTTCTCTTCTTGGGGTTACTTGCTTTATTTTGAAGCCCCCATTTCGAAGACTCCTGCATTTGTAATCCATCAGTTCATTCCTTTTATATCAGTCTGTCTATAAAGCCAAACCTTGTCATAGTTATCAAACTGCAGTAAAAAGTCCTCTTGCTGTTTTTCAGTTAATTGAGTGAAAGCCTCTTCCAAAACTTGTGACTCTGATGTAATAACCTCCATTTTAGCCTCAACAATGTCTCTTTTACCTTCCACAAACACATTACTGGGTTGATCTCTTCCTGTTCTACAGCCAGCAAAACATCCCCCAATTTATAATCTTGAATAGCTCTGTTAATTGTCTGTCTTATGTCAGCAGTAAAAGCTTTTACGAAGTTTTTTAAGTCTTTCACAGTCATCGCTTGTAAGTTTGCTGACTCCTGTAATCCTTCTTTAAGTTCAGCCATTTTTCAATTGTCCTTTTTATATTTGTATTAATTCCACTATCAGGTCATTAACTTATTTTCAGACAAATTAAAGATATAAGTCAATTAAAGTCAATCCAGAGTCTTTTCCATTCGACTTCCACTTTAAATCTTTTTCTTAAATAACCTGATAGCTTGTTGCCAATGTTAACAAGGACTTTCACTTTTAGGTTTCGGTTTTCATGCCGAAGAGTACCATCTTTTTCTTTTTTGTTTCTTAAAACAGAGTTAGCATAAAATACCTGCATTTTTAGTCTTCTGAGTCAGCTCTGCCAGCATTCAAATTCAAAAATCCGAATTCTTTTTAATCCTTTTTGTTTCTTGCTGGGGTAGACATGACACTTCAGTCTGCTTTGTAGCAGACTCGTCCTGGCTCTGGAGATTTGAAGGGCTTTCAGGGAGCTCTCACCCTGCAAGCCCCAGGCTAAAAAAAAAAAAGCCTGGGGGTCTAGGGGAGCTCTACCCAGACCTTTCTACTCTTCTCTCCCCCTTTTCCCTGAGGGAGAGTTTTGAAGCCGCTAGATAGGCAATTTTTGCTGTTCTAGCAGCTAAACGGAGACATGGGGCTGGAGCTCTTGAAGAGAGCTCTGTTGGCAGTGCGCAGAGCCACCGGAAGTCTGGAGAAAACGTTTTGACAAGATTCTTGGGTTTAAAAGAAAACTGAATATTTATTTTTATTTATTTCTATCCTGCCTTTAATTTACAATTAACCAAGGTGGTGAACATATACAACATACCTCCCTCCTCCTATTTCCCCACAACAACAGTGCTGTGTGGCAGGTTGGGCTGTGAAAATGACTGGCCCAAAGTCATCCAATAGGTTTCGTGGATAAAGCAGGATTAGAAATCAGGGTCTCCCAGTTTCTAGCCTGGTTTTTTAACCGCTAGACCAAATTGGCCCTTTTGGAAATATTTATGTACAGAAAAATCACGATACAAAAAGCAATAGTGATATCTTTTTACTGCTGCTTGGGCTTGAGTATGAGGAAGGATACCAGAAAATCTCAAGTCTAATTGAAAAACTCATGGAAGTACCCCAGAACAAAATTGATCAATACTTTCCCTCCCTTTCAATACAAATATATAACTGGATAAAAGCTTCATTTTGAAGAAAGAGGAAGTTTATAGACTTAAGATGAGATTCACTGCTGTGCACTGATGTACCTATAGAAAAGTTCTGGATTTCCATCAATGAAATGTATCCTGCAATTCATAGGATGACATCAAACATATTGTTGCAGCTTTCAATTTTTGCATATGTGAGTAAACCTTTTCTTATTTAACAAGCATCAAAAGCAAATTCCAATATTTTATTTGAAGATGAAAACCATGTGTGCTTATCTCAAATTCAACTCAGAATTGAGTTTGTACGACAAAATACAAGCACAGGTTTCATATTAAAAGACACAAGTTTCATTCTTTATTTTTAGTTTAAGAATGCTACTAATGTGTATATACAGCCTACACACAAAGCAAATATTAATTTATAACTTCTGGCTTATACTTAAACTTGATTATGAAGGTGTTTCCCAAGGCCTGAAAAATATCTCAAGGGCTAAGAAAGGCTGATATAAATTATTATGCAAAGAAAACCAAAACTAAAGCTAGTGAAATACCTATTAGAACAAATAAAAGACAAAAGAGGGATATAAAGTCTTTAAAATATCCTATCATTATAATATTTTCGATCATATGATATGTGTGATCATTTAAGGTGATAGCTACCTTAAATAAGATGTATGTCTGATTTATCATAGATTGCTTAGGCAATTATAGGCTTATCAGATCTCAGATGAAAAACTACAGATGACCACTAGGATCACAACAAACTGTTGGATTCTGCTGCATCTTTGTTGCTATCTAGTGACTATCTAAAATGCTGCATTCCAGATTTGGTAGTTTAAGCTAGTGAAATAGAGAATAAAATTCCTTTAAACAAGATTTTAGTTCTTAACAGTCTGTCAGCAATAAACTATAGAGAATAAAAATAGATTAATATTCAATATGCAAATGAAGAGAGAAAATATTTTCTTGAACTTGTGATATTCTCACCAAGTATAAATGGCTGATAATATTAAATATTTACCTGCATTTCTTTAAAGTACTTCTACAAGTTTATACAAAACAAAAATAAGGCAACAATCCACAGTTCTTCTAACAGTGTTCAGAGACTGGCCATCTCATTTTCATCTCAAGATCAGTGCCCAGACACTATATCAAATGATCAATTGCTAGTCTGAAATTCAAGTAGATTTTTGTAACTTGATGCCTGAGAAATACTCTAGAATGCCTAGTTATTTCTTGTAATGATCTTATGCATGTTACCTACGAGAAGAACAAAATATTAAAAAGTAAACTCAGATGTATCACACAGCACATTAAATTAATTTCACATAAATATTGCGTATTTATCTCCTTTTAATATTTGTTTGAGTTTAAGAATACAGATAAATTTTATTCGAAATTATACTGATTTTTCTTCAAAGCAGCTTTGAAGAAACAGCTCAAGTAATACTTTCCTGCTCTTTAAAATATATTAAAATGCATTAATCAATTTTTGCTACTGCTTTCTTCTGCTATTTATTGAGGATCTTCTGAAAGATTAGCCAGAGCCAAAACTTTTGCCAGAAATTCCTCCCCTGGAAGACTGAGAAGAGGAAACTGAGGGGGGAAAGGAGAGAGGAAAAATAAAGAGAGAAATTGAAAGGCAAAGAGTTTTCAGAGAAAAATAATATCAGCATCTCATCCTTTCTTAACTGTTATCATTTATTTTTAATTTAATCTAATCTACCCATTTTAAATAGTAGAGCTGCTATCACTTTGCCTCTACAGTATCTCAGGAGAGATGTTCTGTTACAATATTACTTCATTTAAATCATTATTGCTGAATGCATGATTTGACAATTAATTTTAAAGACAGAAGGGGAGAAAATGTAACTAACTCTGAAATTCTTATAGAATTTCTATAAGAAAAAAATGTTGAGCTGTTTTAATGGACTTGCTCAACTAGGGCAAAATTTTCAGCCTAGTACAAGTCCAAGTAATATAAACTTGGAGACAACAAATTATTATAAATAACATCTTTTGCTATTTTTATGTTATGTTTTTGTTGGTTTAACTTTTGTTGCATTTTACTGTTTTTTATTCTGTGTTTTTAAAGGTTTTAAAATCTTTTTTTAAAAATAAAAAATTGAAAATTGCTTACATGATGATATTGATGACAACAGCATGCAAATTCCAAGGTTTCAGATACACAGAGCAGGCAGAATTGCAGAATCGTCAGGTAAAAAGAAGGGAGGAGGCTTATGCTTATATATCATCAGCAGCTGATCTCAGGATATAATTATAATATATAAATTCTATGATGAAACAAGAATCTTTACTTATCAACCGTAAACGATTTTACTGTCCACACGAGTTATCCTCATTTCTACTAATTGCTGTTTATGTTCCTCCACAAGCCTGTGTAAACAAGGCATTATGAACTCTAGCTGACCAGATTATGGAGGCTGAAGCCAAATACCTCAATTCACTGGCCATTATTTTGGGAAATCTACCATATTTCCCCGAAACTAGGACATGTCGAGATAATAAGCCAAATTAGGCCTTCTAGCGCATGCGTTAAAATAAGCCCCCCACGAAAATAAGCTCCTCCCCAAATACTTAGACGCATGTGCAGCTGCCGTGCAAACAATACGTAATGAGGCGAGGCCAGAGGAGCAGAAGGGAGGGGGAACATGCCCCATGCACTCCACACAGCCCTGCCATCCACATGGAACAGCCTCGCGGAGACAGCTCCCGCAAACCCTAGCTCACACGCCCCTTCTCTTCGGTGAGCCGGACGCACCGCTGCCACTCGGGAGAAGAAGAGAGAGAGGAGGCACTGCGAGACAGCCCATTTCTGGCATTTTTCTCATCCTGGGCAGCGGCAGCGCGTTCAGCTTCCCAAATCTGGCTTGCCGATCTCAGTTGGCGAGGGAGTGTGGCTGGTGGGGAGGAGTGGGGAGCGGAGAAGCAAGACACATAGAGCGAGACAGGACTCCCCTTGCCGTCCCCTTGCTCGGCAGGGCAGAAGCTGGAAGTCAGGTAAGATACAGCAGAGAAGATAGGCAGAGAGACAGATAGGGAGAGAAGCAACAGGAGTTGCCATCCACTTTTATTTGGTAACGGTGCACTGACCATTTAGCCAGATCTCAACTCCACATCCTTTGAAGTTTTGGGAGGCGATTATTTTTTTCCCCTCACTTTTCACTCCCCCCCAAACTTCATTCTTTAACCAGGAGGGGAGGGCGTGGGATGAGGCATTTCTTGCTTCAGCTGCACAAGTGGCCTTAAAGCACTACCCACCCCCCTCAGCCCCAAACCTGATAGCAGAGTGAAGGCTCCCCACAGCCTTCAGTGTCCAGGCCATGCAAACTGAACCCAAGAGATACAAAGAAGCAGATTAGAAAGGGTCAGCTGCAACTCGCAGCATGGTCTTCCATCCCAGCTTTTTCCACTAACGGGAAACCAATCCAACCTTCTGGATTTACTCACCTCCACAACGTGAATTCGTTGTTGGCCATGGTTTTGCAGAAGGTTGGACAAGGAGATGCAGGATTGCCAAGGGAGACTTGGACCGCTTTTCTAAACTTGGATTTAAACTCCGAAGTTGGTGAACTCTCTGCCTAGCAACTTCAAGCTCCTGCTGCGTTCCTTGTGTTCAAATCACTTTCAAATGCAGCCAGACCTTTCCAATAGTTGCTGCCTTGGCGACTATTATAACCTGTGCAGGGGCTACAACCCTTTCTCAACATCCTCAGATTTGTAGTTTCCTAAAATGGGCTTCCAGGAAGTCCAAGACATGAGGAACAGATGCAGATGTTGGTATTAGCCCTTTCCTGGAACACCAGGTATGAAAAGAGGATCATGTGGCATTATATATGCAGGTTGTCGATGGACATCATGAAGCTAAGATGGTAGCAATGACCTTTTGAGAAAATCTATCCCTTCTTAGGATCTCCCTTTCAAGTGCCAGATGGCCAACTGGAACCATTGGGGCTCTGGATGTAAAATGGCCCCCTGGCAAAGGGAGATCCTGTCTGGAGGGATTCTCCAGGGACGATCAATGGAGAGACTCATGAGATCCACGAACCAGGTCAATCATGGCCAGTAAGGAGCCACGAGAAGAACTTCTGCTCCCTCCTCCAGGATCTTTCGGATGACCCTCGGAATCAGAGGGATTGGAGGAAAGGCATATAAGAGGCCTGGAGGCCATTGGCAGAAAAGGGCGTTGGTTCCTTCGGACCCCGGTGCCTAGAATCTGGTGTAAACATGGGGAAGTTGCTTGTTTGTTGGACTGGCACAGAGGTCTACCTGGGGTTGACCGAATCTGGATGTCAGTTGAAGAAATAGGTCTGAATGCAGTTGCCACTCTGATTGATCAATCGTTTTCCTGCTCAGCCAGTCTGCTTGAGTGTTGGAAACCCCTGAGATGTGTGCTGCCTGTAAGGAGAGCAGATGTCTCTCCGCCCACAGACCTATTCCTCTCGCTTTTCGCATCGGAGCCCGGGATCGAGTACCTCCCTGACGGTTCATGTGTGCCTTGGCAGTAATGTTGTCCGTCAGGAGCAATACGTGGTGACCCTCCAGTTGGTGTTGGAAGTGAAGGAGTGCCAAATGTGTGGCCCTCAATTCCAGCCAATTGATGTTGTTTAGAAAATCCCTTGGCAACCAATGATCTTGATTCATCTGAGCTAGCAGATGAGTTCCCCAGCCAAAGAGGCTGGCGTCCGTGATTAGAACTAGACAATTAGGTTCTTTGAAAAAACAACCCTTCTCCATGGTTCCCGAGTTCCACCACTCTAACGATCTAAGTATCCCCAGAGGAACTTTGATCCTGGTATTGGCGTTGCTGAGTCCAGCTCTATGGCTTGGTAGCAGGAGCCACTGGAGGGGCCGAGAATGTAATCTCACCCAAAGCACAATCACCAGGCAGGGTATCATTTTGCCTAGCAATCGGGACAATAACACCAGTGGAACATGTTTGAGGGTTTTACCTCTTTCACTGTAGCCTGAATGCTGGACAGGCATTCTCGGGAAAAGAAGGTGTGGCAGGTCTGAGTGTCGATCCTTGCACCTAGGTGGACTAGTGCAAGGTGGTGGATGGAATCAAATGGCTTTTCTCCAAGTTCATGGAAAACCCGTAGTCCATGGGTTTGTATTGTTACCTGGAGATCTTGCTGTGCCTGTTGAGGACGACTGAATTAATATGTCATCCAGGTAACATTGTATTCTGATGGGTGTCACTCGCAAATGAGCTGCCACCACGTCCATAAGTTTTGTAAAAGTCCGGGGGCGGATGAAAGTTCGAAGGGCAGAGCCCTGTATTGGTGTTGTGGCTCCGACCCCCAAGGCCATCGTATCGGAGGAAGAAGGCTCCGAACAGGAGGGAGAGGAGTCAGCCAGGCCTCCCTCCCCCAGCCCCTCCTCCCTGGTAATTCATCAACTGCCGGCCGAAGGAGAGGAGATGAGTCAGGAGCCAGGTGTCTCCGATCAGTCGGAGGATAATGAGGAAGGCCAGAGGTGGCTGGACCCACGCCAGCACCGGCGTGATAAGAGAGCTCAACAAATGAGGAAGCGTGCGAGGGATTAGCAGGACCACACCCCACAGGTTATTTAAAGGAGTGGGGTAGCAGTTGGAATTCTGTGACGGACAAAGTTTTACCCTGGCTAGTCCTTGGAGCTAAGCATCAGCCGGCTGGAAAGATTTGGACTTTTGAATTATATTTCCCTCAATTGGTGTGTGCGTGTTTTGTTATCTGGTGGAGGTATTCCCCCCCCCCCCTTGTTTAGTAAAGACCTTGGCAGCCGGTTTACAAAGGGCTGCCAAGCCTGATAACGAACCTTCCGTGTGTGTGCTACTCCTTTAACCCTCGTCTGTCTGTGTGGGTTGTGTGTGTGGAGGACGGGGACAGAACAATTGGAAATGATTCCCTGCAAAGCAGAATCTGAGGAACCTCCTGTGAGATGGTCTGTTGGGAACATGGTGGTAAGCTTCCAAAGATCTATCGATGTTAAGAGATCTCCCTGTTTGATGCAACCCAGAATGGTATGCAGGGATTGCATTTTGAAGCGTCTGTACTTTATGTGTACATTCAGCTTCTTCAGATCAAAGATGGCTCTGTTTCCTTCCGATTACTTCTGCACCAAGAAGAGACTCGAATAGAAGCCATAACCCTGATGTAGAGGTGGTACTGGTTCTATAGCCTGGATGGCTAGAAGATGCTGAATTTCAGCCTCCATCAGAGCTCTCTTGGTGCAATCCCTTGACACTGAGCATTGTATGAACCACCGTGGCAGTTCGGAATTGAATTCTAGGGTGAGTCCTAGTGTCCCTGTCTGCAGAGCCCAGGCATCAGTGGTCGTGGTTTGCCATTGGCTGACAAATCTGGTAAGCCGACCTCTGATGGGGCTCAAGGCGGGACAGTCATTTTGAACGTTGGTATGGCTGGAATCCAGTCCCCCAAAACGTCTGGTTTGGTTTTGTCTGCTACAGTCATGAAATGTCTGCCTCTCCTGTGATCTGTCTGTAGGTTGTTGAAAGGACCTTTGACAGGCCGGGCCTGAAAACCCAGTATCGAAAGGACTGCCTGCGATATGGAAATGCTGGCTTGCCAAGAGACCCCTTGATCAGTTGTTTGGAATACAATGAAGGCTTACTTAAGAGGGTTAGTAATATTGCACAATATATATATAAGAACAAAGAGAAAAGGAAGATACAGAAGGAATTGGTAGAGCAACTAGGTGAAGCAGAAAAAAATCTACAGGGAGATCCAGGTAATGAGGCAAAAAAAGAAAATTGGATGACAATAAGACACAAATTAAATCTATTAGAACAGGAAGAATTGGCATGTAAAATCAAACAATCCAGACAATATTACTTTGAGAATGCAGATAAACCAGAGAGGTGGTTGTCGTACAAATTAAAAAAGGAGAAGGAAAAAGGGATTATTTATCAATTGGAGGATTTGGATGGAAAGCTATTGAACAAAGAGGAGGAAAAACTTGAACTTGCTCGGGAATATTACAAGGCCTTGTATAAGGAGGAGGAAACCCAATGGAGGGTATCAAACAATACTTTGCAAAGGAGAAACTCCCTCAGATAAAAGAGGATGAAAGGGATATGCTCCATAGAGAGATTACAATGGAGGAACTAAAGAGGGTACCGTATATACTCGTGTATAAGCCAACCCGCATATAAGTTGACCCCCCAATTTTACCCCCCAAAACTGGGAAAACTTGTTGACTCGCGTATAAGCCAGGGGTGGAAAATGCAGCGACTACTGGTAAATTTCAAAATAAAAAAAGGCTGGTCAAAAGTGCGAGGACCTGTCAGAAATCACTTTTTTCAGCCCTCTGGGTAGTCCTTTTGTGCATATGGACTACTCAGAGGGCTGAAAAAGTAATTTTTGACTGGTCCTCGCACTTGTGACCAGTCCTCGAACTTACGACTGTCCTCACATTTTATGTTTTTGCCCTATCTTGTCACCATGGTGAAGAGAAGCAGATGTGAAATGAGTGACATGGTTTTAAGAATGCTGCACGGGCATAAATGTGAGGATGGTCATAAGTGTGAGGACCAGTCAGAAGTTCGAGGACTGGTCACAAGTGTGAGGACCAGTCAAAAATAACTTTTTCAACCCTCTGAGTAGTCCATGTGCACAAAAGGACTACTCAAAGGGCTGAAAAAAGTGATTTCTGACAGGTCCTCGCACTTATGACTGGTCATCATTTATGCCCATTGTAGCATTCTTAAAAACGGTGTCACTCATTTCACAACTGCTTCTCTTCACCATGGTGACAAGATAGGGCCAAAACGTAAAATGTGAGGACAGTCGTAAGTTCAAGGCCTGGTCACAAATGCGAGGACCAGTCAAAAATAACTTTTTCAGCCCTCTGAGTAGTCCACGTGCATAAAAGGAGAGGGAGGAAGAGGAGAAGAAAGGAAGAGGAAGTAGGGAGGAGAGGGGGGGGAAGAGAAAGTAAGAAGGAAAGAAAAGAGGTGGTAGGTTTGAGGAGAAAGATTGCTGTACAATAAAAAAGATGAAAGGGAAGAAAACCAACCCCAAACACATATAAAGATATTAAGATAAAGAATGAATTGTTAAACTTTAAAGAATAAAAGAGAACAAATATGAATAAATAGCAATAATTAGAAACACACATACAAACATACAATGTATTTTCTTTGAACAGAATATTTGGCCGGTTCACAAATTTAAACAGTGTTTAGTCATTTCACTTAAATTTACAATTTCTATATTTCCTTTTTGCCATATTTATTCCTCATCTATTTTTTAAAAAACTTTGCAGCAGGCACCTTTTTGCAGCCGGCACCAATCTTCTCATTTGTTTTCTTTTAACCCTGATCAGCTGTAGGGGGAGCCTTTGAAGCCCGGCAAGAATTTAAAGGTTTTTTTTTTCCTCTAGCCATCAGCTGGAACTCAGGAGGCAGTCCCAATAGATTGGGAGTAGGCGGGGTAAGCAAACCCCGTTCTCCCGCTATTTCCTAGCTTGCAGGGAAAAAGTCATTTTTTTCGTGACCCGCGTATAAGCCTAGGGGGCGTTTTTCAGCCTGAAAAACGGGCTGAAAAACTTGGCTTATACGCGAGTATATACGGTAATATCAAAATTAAAGAATAATAAATCACCAGGCCCACATGGTCTCCCAGGTGAGCTGTACAAAAATGGGGATCTAGAAGATATACCCACATTAAAATTGCTGGTAATATGCAATGAGGCTCTGAGGGGATTCAAGATTCCAGATTCGTGGAGGGACACGTACATCACATTATTGTTAAAAGAAGGTACCGATCCGAAACAAATAAAAAATTATAGGCCGATTTCCCTAATCAACGTAGATTATAAAATATTTATGAGTGTGATTGCAGGTAGGTTGAAGACAATATTGAATAATTGGATCCACCCTGACCAAAATGGTTTCCTTCCAGGAAGGCAGATTAGAAACAATCTGAGGGTAGTGTTAGATGTTCTAGAATATTATGAAACACACCCCGGGGAACAAATGGCGTTAGTCTTCCTTGACGCCCAGAAGGCGTTTGATAATTTAAATTGGGGATTCATGATCCAGCAAATTAAAGAGATGAATTTTGGAGAAAATTCTAAGAAAGCAATTACAACAATATATGAGAAACAAAGTGCAAATATTATATTAAATGGCGATATGACAAAACCCCTCCAGATTAGTAAGGGAGTGAGACAAGGCTGCCCATTGTCACCACTTTTATTTATTTTGGCCTTGGAGGTTCTTCTAAGAAGAATTAGACAAAACAACGAGATAAGAGGATTGAAAATTAGGAATGAAATATTCAAAACCGAAGCATTCACTGATGATGTTGCACTAATTAGCAACGGGGGAAAAAATATTGAAAGAATTGGAGGAATATGGGAAGCTATCCGGATTTAAATTGAACAAAACCAAAACTAAAATGTTAACCAAAAACCTGTCAGGCAGGCAACAGAGAATATTAGAAGAATCTTTGGGTATGCAAGTAATCAAAAAGATAAAATACTTAGGAGTTTGGATAACGGCCTTAAAGGAGGATAACTATCTACCATTATTAGGAAAAATCAAGCAGCATTTGGAACGGTGGGGGAAACTACAAATTTCAATGCTAGGTCGGATAGCTACCATAAAGATGAGCATCTTACCCAAATTGGTATATTTATTCCAAACTACACCGGTCAATATAGATAAGATTTTTTTTTTAAATTTAGACAGGACCATAAGGAAATTTATCTGGGGAGGTAAAAAGCCGAGGATCGCACTCCGAATATTGCAGGAAAAAAGGAATAGAGGTGGATTTGGCCTTCCAGTGTGGGAAACATATCATAGAGCTGCCAACCTAATGTGGTTAAGAGATTGGGCGACATTACGGAATAAAAGACTCGTGACACTGGAAGGATACGATCTGCAGAAAGGCTGGCACACCTACCTGTGGGATAAAGGTATAGGGGCAGAGACGTATTTTCATAGACACAAAATTAGAAATGTATTAATGCGGACTTGGAAGGCAATTAGATATAAACACTACACAAAAATTCCAAAATGGGTCTCCACAATGGAGGCAACGATTTATCCGAATATGCTAGGCATGGAGAAAATGTTCACATACTAAGATATTTTAGATGACGGTGGTAAACTCAAAACAAATGAGGCCTTAGAGGAGTAAGGAATACACATAGATTGGTGGCCCTATCTACAAATTAAATCACGGTATAGGAAGGATAAGGAGGAATACGATATAGAAATGGGGATTAATGGATTTGATAAAATATGGATGGGAACAGAGAACAAATTATTGGCCAAATTATATTCATATATGCTTGAATATGATAGGGAAGGAGAAATTGTTAAGGATCAGATGATTGCCTGGGGGAAAAATATTGGACACAATATAAATCTAGATGATTGGGAAGAAATGTGGAATACCAACATTAAACTGACAAGAGCAGTAACATATAAGGAGAATCAGTATAAAATGATGTATAGGTGGCACCTAGCACCAGCCAGGATCGCAAAAATATACCCGGATGTAAGCCCAAGGTGCTGGAAATGTGGCCATTGCCAAGGTACCTTCTAACATATGTGGTGGACATGTCCAGAAGCGAGGAAATTTTGGAGAACAATACAAAAATGGATTCAAGAAGTAATAGAGGAGAATATCAATTTCGAGCCAGAAACTTACTTCCTGGGAATATTAAAAAGGGTATATGGAAAGAAGAAGAAATACTTAATAATAATATATATCATTACAGTCGCCAGACTAGTTTATGCAAAACAATTGAAAGAGAGAGGAGGCCCAACAGATGCACAGATAATTAGTAAAATATTAGATTGCGCTGAAATGTGTAGACTAACATATGTGCTAAATGAGAATGAGGATTCGGAATTCTACACAGTATGGGAAATGTGGTATAGGTGGCTTGAAAATAAACATAAAGGTTAATTTGAACTAAGAGGGATAGTATCAAATCATCTACGTAACTTATATATATAAAGGAATAAAATACACCATAATTAACACTGTAATAATTTATATATGTCTTATATCTTAATTTTAAAACATTTATATAACTTTACTAGATACTATTGCTATAATGTATTTAGCACGATTGCACGTAGCCAAACCGAATTGTTGAAATGTTATAATTTTGCTTATTTAATAAAAACTCAATTTAAAAAAAAAAGGAAATGCTGGCTTGCAGTCAGACCTTTTGTAGAAATGAGGGAGGACCTTCCTCTTGTCCCTTCCTTCCACTAAAATTGGGTCCAAGTTCTCCCCAAATAGGGAGCCGCCCTTAAATGGAGTGGATGCCAACTGCCACTTAGTTCTCATGTTAGCTTGTCAATGTCATAACAATAATAGTCGTCGAGAAGTGATACTGGAAGCTAGGGCCCGTGAGGTGAATTTAGCTGAACTGAGGGTTGCATTTGAGGAAAATTCTGCTGCTGCAATCATTTTGTTTATGTCCTGATACAAGCAAGTGTCTTCTGGAGAAGTATGGGCCTGCATTTGTTGTAGCCAGTGAAAAAGGACACTGCTGTAGCAGATCGAATGGCCATGCAGCTGCCTGATGGGTCTTGCGAGCAGAGTGATCCACCCTCCTGTCCTCTGCCCATAGGCCTTCGGCCAAATAAGAGGAAAGTAAATTAGAAGTGGCTAAACTGGCCATAGGCACATCAACAGGTGGAAGAGCCAGAAGTTCCTCAAGCTGTTGTTCCACCATATACAGTTTTCTGTCCATGCCACAAGGAATGGACACAGACCCAGGTTGGGTCCACTGCCTTTGTATAATGTCAACAAAGCTTGGGAGAAGGAATGGCCTCCTGCTCTGTGACTGGTTCGGTAAAAAGAAATTTGGTGGGATCGTGAGGGTCTGAAGATCCCTCAGATTTCCCCATGAGAGCCCCCATGTTGGCTGTATTCTTAGCCTTATGCACTAAGATTATAAACAGGTCATGCCGGAAAAACCTGATGGTGGCAGGTTGATCTGAGATGACTCCCTCATCCTCAGAAAGATTGTACTCTACTATATCATCCTTGTCTATCAATGATAACTCACTATGATGTGAAGGAGAAGGAGAGTGGAACTCCTGTAAATATTCACTATCTAGGTGCCCCCTGTGATGGGAAACCCGTCGATCAGATTCTGGTGCAGCAATACCTCTTTGTGTGAGGGCTGCATCAATTCCTCTGGAAATGGTCTGTGCGATTATGGTACACATTTCCCGTGATAAAGAGGTAGATGCCCCTCCTCCTGGTGGAGTTTAAGATTGCAACAGTGCCAAGCCGACACCATGGCTTGTCAGCACCTACAAACTGCAGGGGGGGGGCATTCAAAATTGCACGAAGCCAACACCACGGCTTCCTAGTCGCCAATAACTCCGCAGTACCCTCAGGGAAAGAATTGTGTTTCAGGCACCACGGAGCATCCGTTCAATTCCCCATCAGCACGAAGGTGACACCACGGCTTCTCCTGAGTTCCGCCCTCGCCAAAACTTGCAGTCCAGTGTTTTTCTCGGTCTTGTGGTGAAGATCGGAGGCTCCACATGGCACACCAGCCAGCTGAAGCAGAAAACGACATTGCCACTCAGAGTGGCTCAGCTGACAAGCGCTCAGACAGGAGCGAGCTAGTAAACTGCTTTCACCGGGTCAAGATTGTTTTGCAGTTAAATATGATTTTCTTTAAATATTTCTGGTAGAAAAGCACTGATTAAGGAATCCAAGCAATGGAGCTAAATCAGATAGGTCTCCAGGCTAACTGAGTTAACAAACTGGAGCTAAAACAGGAACAAGGAGGAGTAGTTAAACAAATTTCAACTCAGTCTCTGGCCAATCAGATGAAGTTAACACCCATTGCTTGGACTCTCTAAACAGCTCACAGGAGAAATGGGCTCTCTTGCAGCACCTTCACTCTTTGTGGCAGCGGTGTGTCTGGCTCACTACTAAGAGAAGGGGCGCACAAGCTAGGGTTTGCAGGAGCAGCCTCTGTGAGGCTGTTCTGCATGGATGGCAGGAGCATGTGGAGCATGTTCCCCCCTTTGCCCCCCCAGCCTCGCCTCCTCAGCTCATGCTGTTTGCACGGGAAGTAACAAAAAAGCTACCATGATTGCTGGAGGCAGTGGCCTGAGCGGCACTGGCGAAGCAGCCATTCGGTGCTCCGGGACCAAGGTTTAGGGATAAGACCCCCAATAATAAGGCCAAGGCCATATTTCGGGGGTCAAAAGAAAACACGGTAAGCAAAACAAACTTAAGGAAAGAGCTACCAGAATACTTTCAGCATGTCAATTGTCCCACTAGAGGCAATTAGACCATTGCTACACAACACTAAAAGATGCTTATCTGTCTTTACCATGAGCAGCTGTGGGACACACCAATCATTGCATGATTCACCTTGTACCTACTTACAAAGAAAGACTTAAAACCACAAAACCAAAAATTAAATCAGTGAGGACCTGGACTGAGGAGGCAAAGCTAAAGCTAAAGGCCTGCCTTGACTGCACTGATTGGAATGTTTTCGAAAGTACCTCTGCAGACTTAGATGAACTCACAGATATTGTAACATCATATGCCAGCTTCTGTGAAGACCTATGTGTACCAGCCAGGAACTTGCGAATATACAGTAACAACAAACCTTGGTTCACAACTAAACTTCAGCAGCTATGTCGTTCCACTGAGGAAGCCTACAGAAAAGGTGATAAAATGCTGAACAATCAGGCCAGAAATGTATTAACAAGGGAGATCAGAGCAGCAAAAAGAAGCTACTCTGAAAAGCTGAAGAATCAGTTCTCAACAAATAAACCAGCAAACATGTGGAAAACTCTTAAAAATATCACTGGTTACAGCAAACCTCCTTCCTAGGCTGAAGGAAATCAACAACTGGCAGATGACCTGAATGTGTTTTACTGCAGGTTTGAAAGGAAACTACAGCCACCTATCTCCACAAACCCCATCTCAGACAAACCAACAACAGCCAAGCCTCCTAGAACTGATCCCATCTCAGACACACCAACAGCTAAACTTCCTACAAATGACCCTATCACATTGGGTTCCCAACCCTTAGTGATCACAGAAAAGGAAGTGAAAGACCTATTTCACAGACAAAAGCCAGGAAAAGCTCCAGAGATGTGCTATGTTCCTTCTTGCTTCAAACACTCTACTATCATCCAAGTGCTGAAAAGTCCACCATCAAGGAACTGAATAACTACAGATCAGTTGCTCTAACATCTGTAGTCATGAAAACCTTTGAAAGGCTAGTGCTGTCCCACTTGAAAACCATCACGGATCCTCTGCTAGACCCCCTGCAATTTCCATACTGAGCAAATAGATCAACAGATGATGCTATTAATATGGCTCTGCACTACATCCTACAACATCTTGAATCTCCAAAGACCTATCCAAGGGTCCTCTTTGTAGACTTTAGTTCAGCATTCAACACCATCATTCCAGACATTCTTCTAACTAAGCTAAACCAGCTACAGGTATCTGAACACACTTGTAAGTGGATCATAAGCTTCCTAACAGACAGGAAGCAGCAGGTGAAGCTAAGCAGAATCACATCAGATACCCGTACGATTAGCACAGGGCTCCCCCAAGGATGTATGCTCTCTCCACTTCTCTTCTCTCTATATACCAATGTCTGCATCTCAAGCGATCCATCTGTTAAACTACTGAAGTTCGCAGATGACACAACAGTGATGGGTCTCATTCGAGACAATGATGAATCCGCATACAGACGAGAGGTTGAACAACTAGCCTCATGGTATGACCGGAACAACCTGGAACTGAACACCATAGAATGGTGGAGGACTTTAGGAGAAACCCTCCCTCTCTTAAAATACTAGACAACACAGTATCAACAGTAGAGACCTTCAAATTTCTAGGTTCTACCATATTGCAAGATCTAAAATGGACAGCTAACATCAAAAATGTCATCAAAAAAGCACAACAAAGAATGTTCTTTCTGCACCAACTCAGAAAGCTCAAACCGCCCAAGGAACTGCTGATTCAGTTCTACAGAGGAATTATTGAGTCTGTCATCTGCACCTCTATAACTGTCTGGTTTGGTTCTGCAACCCAACAAGACAGACACAGACTTCAGAAGATAATTAGAACTGCAGAAAAAACAATTACTACCAACCTGCCTTCCACTGAGGACCTGTATACTTCATGACTCAAAAAGAGGGCTGTGAAAATATTTACAGATCGCTCGCATCCTGGACATAAACTGTTTCAACTTCTACCCTCAAAATGATGCTATAAAGCACCAGAACAACTAGACAAAAGAACAGTTTTTTCCCGAACACCATCACTCTACTAAATAAATAATTCCCTCAATGCTGTCAAATTAGTTATTAAGTCTGCATTACTATTAATCTTCTCATTGTTCCTATCACCCATCTCCTCCCACTTATGACTGTATGACTGTAACCTTGTTGCTGGTATTCTTACTATTTATATTGACCGTTTCCTAATATGACTTGATTGCTGACTATCATTAAGTGTTGTACCTTATGAATCTTGATGAATGTATCTTTTCTTTTATGTACACTGAAAGCGTATGCACCAAGACAAATTCCTTGCGTGTCCAATCACACTTGGTCAATAAAGAATTCTATTCTATTCTATTCTAAAATCTTTAAAATCCCACCCTCCCTTATTGTTTTATATAAATAACACCCCTTCCTCATCCATTTTTCCCAAAAACAGCTCTTATGAATTGAATTGGGCTTGGAGACTGGTTCAAAGTCCCCAACCAGCTTTCAAGCTTAAAGTAGGACTAGAATTCAGTCCCTTGGTTTATAGCTTGGTGCCTTGATCACTAGACCAAACTGAGTTGCCCAGTTATTATATGATATGGACAGTCTATAAATTTATTCAATAAACAAACAAACAAACAAACGAGTTCTATCAGAAATTATTGGGCAATCATTTGTCTGAGATGGTATAAGAACTCCTGCTTTGGTCAGGGGTTGGACTGAAGACCCTCATGGTCCCATCTAGCTAAATAATTCCTCACTTCTATCCCCCAATAGCAGTAATGGCTAATCAATAAAAGGCAAATATTCTTAAGAATTCCGTTTCCATGCTAAATTCTTTCTCAAAAACTTCAATCAACAAAAGTCTTCAGGTAAAAAGTTATTAAATTGAATGATATAATGGTAGTTATGTCAACCTACAATTATCAAAGATTCCATCTGGCAAATCAGTTTTGATAATGCTAACATATTTTACATAATTTAAAATGTAAATTTTATATTAATTACTGAAATAATATGTAAGATAGAAATTGGATATACGTATATAAAGAAGAACTATACAATTAGACATTTGACTAATGTCTAATAGATACAAACAGAACTGGTCTGTAATATAGCCCTATTTTTAAGAAAGTTTGTTTTACTCTATTTTATTTTTAACTTTACAATACTACATCACTATAAGGCTGTCAAATTAAATCTGATTTCTTGTGACTGAATCCATGCAAATATCAAGACAACATTATGAATAATCTCCCATTATCTCTTTATGGGACTTTTTCCCATTTCCATTCCAGCCAATTACTCAAGATTTCTCAGATGGTCCCTGGTCCAAATAGTAATCAGGACTGAAGTGCTTAATTCTGAAATAAGTCAATGTCAAATATTACTATTTGCTGAGGATTACATCACCACTGTAATTAACTTGCTTTAAAAAGCACAGCCATGTGAGTACTGTAATGGTGACTCAAAAAGTGATTGAAAAAATGAAATGAAATATATTAAGTGAACACATTAATGTTCCGTCATCTTCTCACCCAAAGCAGCGCTCTCATTTAAATTAATGTGAACAGAATACCAAGAGAAGAAAATATAACGAAAGTGTACTATGTCTATATATTGTGTAATAAATGTGCACCTTCAAGTCAGTATTGAGTGACTGCCTGTAAGTCCCTGTAATTTTCTTGGCAAGATTAGTTGTTTGCCACTGCCATTTCCTATTGCTGAAAGACTGACCTAACACCATCCAGCTGGCTTCTTACCTAAAATGAGGCTAGATTTCATAGTTACTCAATTTTCAGCTGATGCTTTAACCACTATATAAAACTGGTTCTTATTATCTAATAAATAGTGAGAATAACTTATATTCGCATCAAAAGTCATTTATTTGGAAGCTGTGCATCCTCAAATAAAATTCTTAATTAAATTAACTGCAGTTCTGTGGGGGAAACTTCTTTTGTAATTGACCTTAAATAATTCACATGACAATGGGCTATTATTTCTATACAGACAAAGAATTTAGCTATATACTCAGTTTGCATGTTGTCTTCAGTTCTTCTTTTGGAATGTTTCCCATTCTGGGAGAAATATTGTCAGTTTTTCTTGAATGTACTGCAGATTTGAGATATTCCTACAAATGTTCAATAATACAATAATGCATGCAAATTGTGGAGATCATTCCTAAACATTTATTCTTCTTTCAAATAATGGATGGATTTGGATATCTATTTCAAGACTGTTGTTTTGTTTGAAATATACAAAGCAATTCTAAAAGGCAAGAATAGAACAGTTGATAACTGGTGTCAGGAAACATTTGGAAGGCTATTTTTCTGCAAAATAAGGCATCACAACTGACTGAAAGGCAGTGGTGTGATTCTACCAGTTTGCACCGGTTGGGTAGAACCAGTTCTTATGTAGTTAAGCAGTTAAGCAGTTCAGGGAACTGGTTGTTAAAAGAAATCTCCTTTTGTTTTTTTCCACTTTACAGGGTTAATCCTGTAAGGAATTACAAGATTCGGTGTTGTTTCCTAGACATTCAGCAAGGCTTATTGGCTAGCTAGAAAGATTGATATTCAAACGTGAGCTTACATACCCTTTCTGACTTTTGGTCTAAAACTGGTTTTTGGTGAAGTTTAATTCTGTGCTTGGTGATGTTTAATCCTGTGTTTAGTGATGAGATGATTTTCCCTATTTAGCTTTGTTTGGAAGGAAAAATGATAATCTCTGTTCCTGAAAAGAAGCAGCTTTGGAAATCTGACTAGTTCTGTGTCTATTTGTTCTAGTAATTGGTTTAACAAGCAACAGATACTCTGTTTGCTCCTTTGCTTCATTCTGGAGAGCTTAAATGACCTCTCTGCCAAAGAGTTTCACTTTATGAGCAAGAGTTGGCTGCTGATAGTTATCATTGCATTTTAACTATTTTAATTCGTCAAGGTGCTCTGGCATCCTCCCTAATTTGTAACTTCAGTTTGCGGATATTTCTAATCTAATGATTGGTATTTAAGGCAGCTTTTTGCAAGCAAAGTAGCTTTTTGTATTTTTCTACAGGTAATCCTTGATTTACAACAGTTACAATGGCACTGGAAAAAGTGGCTTATGACCATTTTTCACACTTATGACCATTGCCACAAACTGTCATTAGGACAAAAAAGCGATGCCACATGACTACCTGGCCACAGTCACCCGGTCACATGAAGCACCGCAGTTGTGAAACACAGCTGTTAAGAATGCTGCAATGGGCATAAATGATGACTAGTCTTAAGTGCGAGGACCGGTCAAAAGTGCGAGGACCTGTCAGAAATCACTTTTTTCAGCCCTCTGGGTAGTCCTTTTGTGCATATGGACTACTCAGAGGGCTGAAAAAGTTATTTTTGACCAGTTCTCGCACTTACGACTGTCCTCACATTTTACATTTTTTGCCCTATTTTGTCACCATGAAGAGAAGCAGTTGTGAAATGAATGACATGGTTGTTAAGAATGCTGCAACAGGCATAAATGTGAGGATGGTCATAAGTGTGAGGACCAGTCAAAGTGTGAGGACCGGCCAGAAATGACTTTTTTTCAGCCCTCTGAGTAGTCCCTATACACATAGCCATGCATGCCCAGTCACATGACCACCAAGCCACGCCCACCCAGTCACATCACCACCAAGCCACTGCTGAAAGGGTATCCAAACTTTTCTACTTTTTATATTCATTATTTTCTTATTTTGATCATGGAAACAATTACATATAAATAGTAAATAAGTAAATGTGCATTTAAATTTGCAGAAAAATGACATATCTAAGTTTTTACTATGTAGGGGCTGAATCAGCATTTGTTCATATAGGGATCCATTGAAACATACAGTTCATACAGAAGTGCCTACATGTTTGCAACTCTACATGTATTTACACAGAAGGAGGGAAAGGGAGGGAGGGAGGGGGGAGAGAGGGAGGGAGGGAGGGCGGAAGGGAGAGGGAGAGAGAGAGAGATTCATTTTGTTTAATACCATAATTTAAAAAATAAACAAACAATGGCTAACAGCAAATTGTTTATGAGATCTAAATGCTACTTTGGAGCTGTTCAGTTGATGATACCTATGGTATTTAGCACAGAAAAAGAATTACCCAATGCATTATTTATTTATTTCATTCTTCTTAGTTTGGCTTTATATTTTTCTTCCGGAATGTATTTGGTTGATAATGCTAAAACACTAACTACATTTTTCTTGAAAAGCTGGTGATATTTCCCCACCACATACTATATAGACTATGTTATCAATTCATACACAAAACAGAAATAATTACAAAATCTTCATAGTCGCTTTGAGTGGAGAAATAAAATATACTGTATTTAGTTTTGGTCACTAGATGGCAGGATTGGCCACCTAACTGTCACATTTCTAAATGCTGTTTCTAACTACTGACATACATACATTCAAATGCATCTCAATCTGTTGCATCCTCCCAGCTTTTCGATTATTGAAATCCTTCTCATCAATTAAAACTTTAATTGAAAAAATTACATAAAACGCTTAAAAATTTGTTTGATTTTTTTTCCCAAACAAACATTTTGAAATTAATTTTGTGCCCTAAAACAAATATTCCAGAAACCATGGTGTTTATACCACAATTGCTCCCGTGATTGTTTATGGCCATTACTTTAGCTCATAATAATATTATCAGGCTTTCTTTTCTTTAAATATTATTCCTTCTTTAAAATACATCAATTAAAGAGTTTCTCAATTGACTGTATTTCTAAATTATTTACAAATCTTGTAACAATGCAGAAACTGCTTCAATATCTGAAGCTATAATAGAAGAAACCATATTTACTGATAATTCCAACCAAGCAACACAATTTGAATTTGCATTTATACACTGTAATCCGATGTCAAATCCATGCACATCCCTCCATAAAAATGAGGTAAGTTTTAAAAAATTGCAGCTTTTTTCAAATTTTACTTTTTCATGATTGCAAATTTTATTGTTGTTACTTCCTAGAGAGGGGAAAGAAATTGATGAAAGGTATATAATTCTACAGTATACATCTCATAAATGGGCTAGATTTTAGACCAGCATTTCTTTCACACTCAATCTTTTTATTTAAAACAGTGTTTCCCAAACCTGGGTAGACTACCCCTAATTGGGTAAAAGTTTTTTTGGGGGGGGATGGGGAGTAACAACATCCTAACCATTACCCAATCACAACAGGACTTCTGTTAAGCAGTAAACATGCCTTTTTGATTAGTGGTTTTGGGTAATGAAGGAAAAAGTTTGTAAAGTACTCTAAACTATTAAAATGTCTCAGTTTGCAACAATTAAAAACTGAAGAAATGCCATTCACAATCAGCTTTACAATTAAACATAAACATAAAACTGGCTTAATCCAATGAAAGGAGAATTCTAGGCACATTTTTTCTAATATTACTTTCTAATTTGCTGGAGCAGCAATTTCACTTCTTTAATCCAATTCAGGTTTCATTTTACCTACTACCTTGTCAGTTATACTGAAATCAATATTCTCTATTACACAGCTTGCCAGAAAAAGAAAAAAAAAACAGCAAACAGCAGCCTTCCATACAGCATAGCAACAGGAAAAGTCTGAAGTGAAATGGCTTAGTTTCTATAGTAACTATCACAGAGACCATCTGTAATCAAATGGATCAAAGCAGAGAAACTATGAGTAATTCAGCACAATGGAAAACTATTTGCATATGAGAAAACTTGCAAGACTTTAATGATTTTGATTCAGTTTATGGCAAAATATTTTAAATAAGCATTTCCAAATCATGAACAATAGTAATTTTTAAAATGTTTTCGTTGTTATATAACCCATTAAAGAGGGATGAAAAAACTGAAATTAGGGAGGGTGGTATGAGAAATTCTCCTTCCAGCAGCATGAAACATGACAGATCATATATTACATATATGTATGTATGTATGTACACACACACACTTACTCTCTCTCTCAAATAATACTTAAATAGAGCCATGTTTCCCTGATTTTCCTGCCATTAATATTGATTATCTTTACCTTATCTTAACTCTCCCTCCTAGCCTTTCTTTCATTTTCCACTGAAATTTAAAAATCTGCTAACATAATTCATTATATAATTAAAACCAAAAAGTACATTGGTTATTCCTGGATATCATGAAATCAGTACAAAAATAAAACATTAAACCAACAATTATATAATTGTGTCATAATTGTATAATTATAGCTAAATAAAATGTTGCACGGTAGTGCGCTTTCCTAGATACTGTTTTCCTTAAACAGACGTGTAAGCATTGACCTAAAATTCATGATTAAAAAGCAGAATGCTATCCTGAATGTTCATACCCACTTCTTTCTCATATTGCAATATTCGGTGGAAATATTCCACAGAAATTAAATACCTATGGTAGTTCAAAAATATTCGGGTGAACTAAAATTATATAAGATTAAAATATATTTCATAATTTCCAGGTTCCATTACCCCAATGTGTTTTGCATAAGATTGGCACTAAAAGCAGCCTTAATGAACTGTGCTAATATGTTGGAGTGTGACCAATTTTCACGATTTCTTTGTGTGATTGTGTGTGTGTATGTGTCTGTGTATATTTTGGATTAAGTTTAGTTTGAATGCCACACAAAGTTGTGTGTTGGGCAGCCATGAACAATAATGATATTCCTACAATGGTAACTTAAATTGCAGAAGCAATTTAAAAGTATAGATTAAAACTGTTAATTACAGTTAGCTTTTTTTCTCCAAACTTTATAGTTGTTTTAACTTGTGTTTTACATAGATAAAACTCCATTCATTTAAAAGGCAACACAGTGTCTCTATATATCATGAACTTTAAAAAAATGCACTGCTGTTATTGATTTTGCTAGAAAAAGTAGCAATATATGCTCTTCCCAATGGAAGCAGAAGGCGTTGGTCCTACCTGACATGCTCCATTTCATGGCGCTGGGAAAGAGAATCCAGGAATGGGCGTTTCTCTTCTCTTCTGCCTGGAGACTGAGCCTATCATTGTTTTTGGTGACGCCTCCCTTGTCTGATTGCCTTCCAGTTTGGCGAAGATGTACCAATGATGAGGCTCCTCCCGGACTGTGGACCAGACATTTCTCAGGGTGAGGCTGGATTCTCTCTCCCAGCACCATGAGAAGGAGCATGTCAAGTAGGACCAACGCCCTTTCTCCATTGCGAATCCAGGAATGAGACTTATCAAAGCCGGTCTGCTCTAGAGGTGGGAAACAGTCTGGTCCCCAGTCCCCCCATCAGTGTGGACCCTCTGAAGGACTTGCCTGCCAAAGGCCGCTTCAGACGAAGCAAAGGCATCCAACTTGTAATGCCTGATGAAGAGGACCATGTCGCTGCTTGACAGACCTCCTCTATAGAGGCCTGTGTCGCCACGCCGCTGTCGTGGCCACACTTCTGGTGGAATGGGCCATCACATTCCAAGGTGTGGAAGAGTCTGAAGCTTGTAGGCCTTAGCAATGCACGCCCAAATCCACCGTCCCACAGTCAATGACGTGACCTTGTTGCCCAGTGTAGAGGGCTTCAAGGAAACAAACAGGGACTCTGTCCTTCTTAGGGGAGGAAGTCCTGTTAATATAAATGTGGAGGGCCCTCCTAACGTCCAAGGTGTGCCATCTCTTCTCCAGGGTGTGCTTTGGCCCAGGGGAGAAGTCAGGCAGGATCAGTTCCTGGGCCCTAAAAAACCAAGAATTCACCTTGGGAACTGCAGGACCACCCTGTCGGAGTAGAATATACATAGGCCTTTCCTCAAAGAAAAGGTTGCCAGTTCTGAGATCTGTCTGGCCGATGTGATTGGCAGGCTAGCCAATAATAGTGGCTCGAAGGGTCCCTCGGTGAGGGCATGCAAAACCTTTGTCAGGTCCCAGGTGAGGTACCTGTGAACCACAGCAGGCTCAAGTTCATAGCACCCCTGAGAAACCTGCACACAGTACGATGTTTAGTGAGAGACTCCAGACTCCCACATAACAAGACCGAAGACAGTGCTGTTACCTGTCTACAGATGTTATTAGATATCAACCCTTTGTCCAATCTTTCCTGGGGGAACTCCAGGACTTGAGCCACTGACAACGAAGAAGGATCAGTGTTCATCCTGGAGCACCAGGTACAAAAGGCCTTCCAGGTAGCATCATATATCCTGTCGGTGGATGGTTGTATGGTTCGGATGACACAAAAGGTTGTCCTGACTCAGGACCCTCCGCTCAAGCACCAGTTAGAGCTACTGTAGATCCGGATGGATCAAGGGCCCCTGGCTGAGGGAAATCCTTTCCTGAGGTATCCTCCAGGGCTGGGTCACCAACAGGTTGACCAAGTCGGCAAACCATGGTCTTCTGGGCCAATGGGGGGCCAATAGTAATATCTCCGCCCCTTCCATCAACGCCCTGATTACCGCTGGAATTAGTGGGAGAAGAGGAAAGGCGTACAGGAGCCCCTGGAGCCATGGGCTGCAGAGGGCATTGACCCCTTCCGCCACTGGTGATGCAAACCTGCTGAAGAACCATGGCAATTGTGTGTTGCATGGTGAAGCAAATAGGTCTAGGACTGGAATGCTGACGTGATTTGTCAGTTCCTGAAATAAGGTAGGGTGCAGGTGCCATTCTGAATGGTCCACTGTCGCTCTGCTGAGGCAGTCTGCCTGCACATTCCTCACCCCCAAAATGTGTTCTGCCCTTATGGACAGAAGGTGTCTCTCCCCCAGAGGCCCAGGTGTTCGGCCTCTTCAATGAAGGACCTGAAATGGGTACCCCCTTGGCGGTTGATGTGGACCTTGATGGCCACGTTGTTTGTCAAGACCAGAACGTATTGCCCAGCCACAGTACTCTGGAGTTGCCTGAGAGCCAGGTGTGCTGCCCTGAGCTTCAGCCAGTTGATATTGTGGCTCAGGTCCATCTCAGTCCACTGGCCCTGGGTTATCAATGACTGAATATAGGCCCCACAGCTGAAGAGGCTGGCATCCATCATGACGGTCAGATGGTTGGGCTCCTTGAACAGGCATCCCCTGTTGATGGCCTGGGACATCCACCATTGGAAGGATTGTAGTACCTTCTGTGGAACCTGGAACCTGACTGTTGAGTTGCTTCTGCCGGACCTTTGGTAAGGTAGGAGGAACCACTGTAGGGTGCTGGCATGTAGATGTGCCCATGGTATGATGGAAATGGAGGACACTATCTTGCCCAGGAGTTGTGACAGAAGAGCCAGAGATACTGTACCTTATTCTGGATGCGCCTTGCTAAGATCTGTAAACTGTCTTGTCTGTCCAGTGAAAGGGAGACCACGCTCCTAGGTGAAGGGCAACCACACTTCCAGGTGAAGCAATCGGGTGGTCAGAGACAAATGGCTTTTCTTGGCATTGATCGAAAAGCCATGGTCCTGGAGTACCTGGATCGTTGTCCACAAGTTCTCCTCTGCCTGGGGCCCAGAGGAGGACTGGATCAGAATATCATCCAGGTAACACTGGACTCAGATTGGCAGTGCCTGTGGTGGGCCGCCAGTGCTGCCAACAGCTTTGTGAATGCCCTTAGTGCCGATGATAGGCCGAAAGGCAAGGCCTTGTATTGATAGTGTTGTTTGCATAAAAGAATCAGAGGTACTGATTGTGATAAGGCAGGATAGGTACATTCAGGTACGCCTCCATCAAGTCTATGGAGGTGAGGAAGTCGCCCCCTCGGATACTCTCCAGTATTGACTGGAGGGACTGCATCTTGAAACGTTTGTAGGTGAGGTATTTGTTCAGCCTCTTCAAATCTAGAATTGCTCTCCACTCCCACTCACCCCCACTCCCCCCCCAAGCTCTTTGGGACTACAAACAAGATGGAATAAAACCCTGCCCCTGTTGGTCCTGAGGGACCGGTTGAATGGCCCGTATATCCAGATGTTGAATAGCCATTTCCATAAGGCCTCTCATTTTTGTATCCCGTGACATGGGGCAATGTAGAAAGAACTTCGGGGGTGTGGAGAGAAATTTGAGTGCTAAACTGAACCTCACATCTTGAGGACCCAATTGTCCAATGTTGTAGTCTCCCATTGATGGGCATAGAGACTAAGTCAGCTGCCGATTGGAGGGTCATCCTTGCAGTCACCTAGAGCAGCGATAGGGATGACTTCCTGCCCCACAAAAGGGCTGCTTGTTTGGAAACGGTTGATGGTTCCGAAATCCAGACTTGTCTGTCTGACTTGTCTGCCAGGGTGCAGCCTCTGGGATTGATTGTAATGAAGTCCCACGTCTGGAACCTGAAAGGCTTGCCTCCAAAAATAGGGCGAGGGACGTCGGTTGCCCCACCTGTACTGAAAAGGCCTTGCAAGGACAGCCTTGCCTCTGTCCTTGGGTGTCGACAAGGATGGGATCCAGAACTTCCCCGAACAATTTACTGCCCATGAAGGGAGCAGATGCCAGCTTCCACTTATTCTTATTGTCAGCTTGCCAATGCCAAAGCCATAGTAAGCGACAGACTGTTACAGAGGAAGCGATAGATCTTGTGAATTTTGCCGCATTCAGGGTAACATCGGCTGAGAATTCAGCGAAAGCCACCAATTTATTGATGTTTTGGTGAAACCTAACATCCTCAGGAAGGTCCTTGCTTACAGCTGGCAAAGCCAGAACAACGAGGCCCTATTGAAAAAAGAAGAGGAAGTAGCGGCCTTTACCACCCAGGCCACTGCCTGATGAGCTCTGCAGAGAGCCAATTCTGCCTTCTTGTCTTCTGCCTTGAACCAGTAAATTGCATCAGTGGTTAGGAGTGCAGCTGATGCCAAGACTGTAACCGGGCCGTCTACCGTTGGTGTTTGCAGGGCCTTAAGGCCTCAAGGTCTGTGGCTATATTATGGAGTTTCTTTTCAGCTCCAGTTGGGGTAGGTCCCACCCCTGGATTGGCCCATTGCCTCTGGACTACGTCCAGGAAGAGCTTGGGCAATGGAATTCCCTAGGTCTCAACTGTAGGCTCCGAAAAGAGCATATGACAAGAATCCATTGTATTCAGAGCTGTTTCTCGGACAGGCTCAGATCTCATATTGGTTGTTTTTGGCCTTGTACGACTTGAATAAGTTGGGTCAAAAAAGGCCAGTGAAGGGCAATGGTTCAGGCAGTGTCCAGGCAGAAGAGAAGAGCAACACCCATTCCTGGATTCTCTTTCCCCAGCGCAATGGAGAACACCTCTTTCTGTAAAGAACTTTCTGTAAAGTTCTTCATTCTTGTCATGTTTATTTATAAATTAACCTTTATGAAATACATTAATTATAAGAAATATTGTATGAAATTGTTATAAAAACTGAAATGTGAATTTATCTGAGGAGTAATTGAAACTTCAGCCCTATTATCATGCTATGCAGATACTTATGACATACTTTAAGATAGTGATTACCATATATACTCGAATATAAGCCAAGTTTTTCAGCACGTTTTTCAGACTGAAAAAGCCCCCCTCGGCTTATATTCGAGTCACGAAAAAATGCCTTTTTAAAAGAAAACAAATGAGTAGACCCGTGTCTGCAAAAATAGAAAAAACAGCCCTTTCAGCTTCAGTATAGGTTAATTACCATAAGTTGTTTTGAACAGCCTCCCGACTCTCAGCTGATTTGCTCTCAGCTGTTTTGCTAGCTGCAAAGAGGTGCAGATTTTTTCCCCCCCAAGCCATGCTGAAACGCGAAACTGAAAGTAAAGCAGGGTCTTTGCTCCAACGTGACAAAATGAGGCAGAGAGAGATTTCTTTTTTTTTCTTTTTCCTCACCAAAAAAGGTAGGTGGAAAACTGCAAACAATGGGAAATTTAGGGCAAAAGAGGAGGTTCAAGATTTTAAAACACAAAAGAAAAAAAGCTCTATTTAACTAGGGAATTGTAATAATTGAGATATTATTAATTGTATACTGTGTTAATATACAAAAAAGATAGTTATATAACTAATTGATTTATATTAAAATGCTGAATTTGTATTGAACAACTGTAATATTACATAATTAACCAATGTGAGGATGGATATAAAAATAGATGACAATGGGAAGGGGTATAATATAGAATAAAAGTGAAAAATTGAATTTGATTAAGATTAGAGATGAGGATGAAGGGTAATATTGGTTTTTTAAAAAATAGATGAGGAATAAATATGGCAAAAAGGAAATATAGAAATTGTAAATTTAAGTGAAATGACTAAACACTGTTTAAATTTGTGAACCGGCCAAATATTCTGTTCAAAGAAAATACATTGTATGTTTGTATGTGTGTTTCTAATTATTGCTATTTATTCATATTTATTCTCTTTTATTCTTTAAAGTTTAACAATTCATTCTTTATCTTGATATCTTTATATTTGTTTGGGATTGGTTTTCTTCTCTTTCATCTTTTTTATTGTACAGCAATCTTTCTCCTCAAACCTACCACCTCTCTCTTTGAGAAAGGGGGGAGAATGAGAGAGAGTGTGGGGGAGAGAGAGAGAGAAAGAGGGGGAGAGAGAAAGAATGAGAAAGAGAGGGGGAGAGAGAAATGGTGATAAGATAGGGCAAAAACATAAAATATGATGACAGTCATAAGTTTGAGGACTGGTCACAAGTGCGAGGACCAGTCAAAAATAACTTTTTCAGCCCTCTGAGTAGTGCATATGCACAAAAGGACTACTCAAAGGGCTGAAAAAAGTGATTTCTGACAGGTCTTCACACTTTTGACCAGTCTTTTTTTATTTTGAAATTTACCAGTAGCCGCTGCATTTCCCACCGCCGGCTTATACTCGAGTTAATAAGTTTTCCCAGTTTTTTGTGGTAAAATTGGGGGCCTCGGCTTATATTCAGGTCAGCTTATACTCGAGTATATACGATAAATATGGTGTAATCTTCAAGCTTATTTCTAGAAATTCATGTATCTCAGATCCTCTGCTGTATACTGTCTACAAAATTATTAGGGGGGCTTCCGGTGGGACTGCGACATTGCCAGACGCTTCTTTTGAAGCGCCAGCCCAGGGCTTCGTAGAACTGCAAGAACAGCGACCATCGGCTGTCTTGCGGTTTGAAAACTTTCCCCCTGGTATGAGGGGGGAAAGTGAGTAGACGGGTGGGGTAGAGCTCCCTGAAAGTGCCAGATTTCACCCATAATCTGGCGCTTGAAGATGAGAGCTCCCCGCTAAGCCTGTCAGTACTCCGGACCCTGGATGCCTCTGCTTTGCAGAGCTAGATGTCGTTACCATCCCAGCACCAACTTTAAACAGATATTTTTTGAATCAAGCTGGCGGAGCACAAGCAGTATGAATCAAACAGCAAGTATTTTTTTTTCCTTTTAACTCCAAAGATTTATTTTCTTTAAAAGATTCTTCCTAAGCTGAAAGTGAAAGCAAGATGGCGTTTGAGTTTTAACGGGGCGTGAAGAAGTGAAAGCTAAAAGTAATTATTGACAAGCCCCTGTTTGAAACGTAAAACTCCTTTTTGAAAAGTGGATGTAATAAAAAAGGAATAATAATAATTGAAGCAGCAATACAAATTACAAATTGTAAAGGATCCCTTTTTCTTTTCTTCTTGAAACTCTTTTTTTCTTTTCTCTTCCCCTTTTTTTTCTGTCCTTCTGGAAGGGAAGGAAGAAGGGGGGCAAGATGGCTGGGCTTCTTGAAAGTAAAGGAGGGTTATTTAACCCTCAATGGTCTGAATTTGAGGAAGCTTTGAGTTCAATTACCTCTGCTTTATTGAAAAGAATTGATGCTATGTTTCAAGCTTCTCAAGCTGGAAACAATGAAATACATGGAAATACTGAGTTGCAATCTAGCAGTGGGGGATTGAATGAAGAGTTGGGAGATGCAAAAAAACAACAACAGATTATAGCAGATTTTACTGAGGAGAGAAAGATGAATGTTGTGCAAAATAAGGAGCAAGAAGTGTTGGAAGCTGATGACATTTTGGTTTCACGAATTTTTTTTTATAAAACTCAATCTGCACTTAAAGAGTTGTTTCCAGAAGAAGCTACATTTCTGCAAAAATTTTATAATATGCAATCCCAAAAACCGCAAAATTTTACTGGAGCTAAAAAAGGCAGAGGGATTAAAGTTAAGAAGAAAGTTCGTAAAAAGGAAAAGAAGAAGGACTGGAGAAATGGAAAATAACCCTGCTTGATGAGATGATGGTCCTTAAAAAGTATTGTTTAACTGTTTAAAGATTTTGAATTTTTTGGAAAAAGAAAAAAAAACAGACAGCAGTTTAATGCCAGTTAACTAAGCGATGAGCGACGATGAGGAGGCAACCTACAGCTGTATTGGAATATTTGAGAAGAATAAACAGATCACAGCAATGCTGGTGTATTGGGTTGTGAAATATGCCCTGACTTGAATGATTTGGATTATTTTATTAAGGATTGCAACAAATGTGGACTTAATTGCAATCGCAGAAGTTCTACTGAATATAGCAAATTGAAGTTTCCTGCTTGATGGTAATGAATACAAGGCAAAAGGACTATGGACCTAGGGCAATTGCAGTTGGTCTGGTGGTTTCCCTAATATGTCTGACGAATTTATTAATCTAATTTTTGACTGGATTTGATGGATATCATTTCAAATATAATTACAATTACAAAGTCACTCGGGGGGCTTTTTTTTTTATATACAGAAGCAATTTTT
>WNWU01013629.1:6431110-6462698 GCA_012654045.1 Ptyas mucosa | reverse complement strand
TTGTTGTTGTTGTTGTTGTTTTGTTTTAAATGAAAGAAGTTATAAAATATTTTGTTAAATTGTATAGACCTAATAATTTGTTAAGTAACAATTAGCCAAATTGAGTAATGATAGGTTTGATTAGATAATACTTAATTGTTTTAATTGCTGTAATTATAAATGGAGATAATTTTGTTGAATTAGATGGAATAAGGAGAAAAAAGACTTGCTTTCCTTTTATCTATTTGTTTAATGATCATGATTATAATAAGTGTGAAATGGAGTTTAATTTAGAGAATTTAATCTGTATTTTATTTTGTACTTGCTCTGGGAAGTCGGGGGAGGTGGTTGGGGAGGGGGGGAGAAAATGTATGTAAAACTTTTAAAACTTTTTCAATAAAAAAAAATTATTAGGCAAGTGGTAATTTGGAAGATTCATTTTATTATTGAACAATTACAGTGCTCTCGGTCAATCCAAAATATTAATAAACCTCAAACCTGAATATTTAAGAAAGTAAAAGTGAGGTTTTGGCTTTCTTAAGAGAATATCTATATTTGCAGAATTATTGGGCAACTATTAGTGTGCAGAATTACTATGCAAATAATTAAAAAATGAAAATTTTCCCATCTGACTCATTTATTTGCATCTGTTAAAGTGAGAATAATAAACAAACTCAAAATATACAAATAAACATTTCTGATGTTTAAAAAAAAAAGACAACCAGTGACAACTATAGCCACCCTTCTTTTCAATAACAGTCATAAGTCTTTCATTCATGGAGTCTGTCAATTTCTTGATCTGTTAACGATCAACTTTTTGTGCCGCAGCAACCACAGCCTCCCAGACATTGTTCAGAGAGGTGTACTGTTTTCCTTCACTGTAAATCTCCCATTTAAGAAGGGCCCATAAGTTCTCGATACGGTTTATATCAGGTGAGGAATGAGGCCATGTCATTATTCTTTCATCTTTAAGGCCTTTACTAGCTAGCCACACAGTGGAGTACTTTGATGCATGCGATGAAGCATTGCCCTGCATAAAAATCATTGTCTTCTTGAAAGATAAGACTTTCCCTGTACCACTGCTTGAACAAAGTGTCTTCTAAAAACCTGTAGTAGGTTTGGGAGTTGATTTTGAGTTCATCTTCAACCCAAAAAGGTCCTACTAGCTCATCTTTAATAATACCAGCCCATATAGTACCCCACCTCTACGTTGCTGGCTCTGGGCTCAATACTGATCCAGCCATGGGGCCATCCAGGGTCCGTCAAGAGTTACTCTCATCTCATCAGTCCATAAAACCTTTGAAAAATCTGTCTTCAGATATTTCTTGGCCCAGTCTTGCCATTTCAACTTATGTGTCTTGTTCAGTGGTGGTTAGGTTTCAGCCTTCCTTACCTTGGCCATGTCTCTGAGCACTGAACACCTTGTACTTCTGGGCACTTCAGGTAGGTTGCAGTTCTGGAATATGACAGCACTAGAGGATAATGGATTCCTGGTAGCTTCACATTTGATTCTTCTCAAATATTTGGCAGTTAATGTGCGTCTTTTTTTAAAATATGTTTCTTAAGAGCCTGTTGACTATTTGCAACAAAACATTTGATAGTTTGGGGATCACATCCCAATATCTTAGCAATTTCAAGAGTGTTGCATCCCTCTGAAAATTTTACAATTTTTAACTTTTCAAAGTCAGTTAATTCTCTTTTTTGGGCCCATTTTGCCTGAGGAAAAGAAGCTGCCTAATAATTATGCAAACCTTGATCTCCTTAGACCACACACTCCCTCATTACACAAATACACATCGCCTGATATGCTTATATCCAGTAAGCGTTTAGTTTATATAGCTTGGAGGTGGAAAATATGCATTAAAATGGTGATATGGTCAAACACTCACTTGGCTAATAATTATGTACATAGTGTATATTATTACAAGTTTGTTATCATGCTGTGTTTCAAATTAACACAAAATCAATAACAATTCTAAGTAAATTTCTCAATATTATCTCTAAGTCAACATTTTGTTTATTTTTTAAAAACATTTACTTTACCATAAATTCATATTTTCCTTCTAAAACTAACAATATTTGTAAATGGTAAATTAAAACCTTTGTATGTAACTTTTGTATACAATTATTCCTCTATCATTTTTTCTTACATAAATGAAAATGCAAGTTTAAAAACAATCTCAATTATTAATCTTCTATTTTAATTGTTAAAGTTATTGTCAATAAAATTTATACCGTTTGATATTTTAGACACAATACTGGATTATATTGTACAGACTATTTCCCACATAATATATTTCTGTGCTTTTGCCTTGCTCTCAGTTGAAATTGTACTGTTAGCAATGATTTGAGAAGCCATAGACTTAATTGCATTAATCAGAACCAAAACTACAAAAATAATACCTGTAACACTATGACAGTAATATATAGTAGAAAAGGGGAGAAATGGGGAAAATCGTATAATGCTACTTTTTTACATTAATTCAAAAGTAAATCTCACTAACCTCATATCTGCAGGATCCATTTTTTTAAAGATCTGTAGTTCACCAATCAAAAAGATGGAGCAGTGAACCATGGTTGGATGTAGAATAAATACTATTCTTAGGATCAAGATACCAATTCAGCCCATGAGTTTACTTCAGTACTGAAATTGCATCCATGGTACTTTTATTGCTAATCCATTTCTCTAACTCTCTTCCTTTCAACAGCCTATTTAAGAGACACATTTTATTCTTTGTAACCCAGAAATATATTGGAAAGAAATTTTGCAAAGAAGCTTGAAGCTTTCTCTGGTCTTTAGTAAGATAATTCTTTAAAAACTGAACTGAATGAAACCAAATTTGATATGATAAGAAGCTGGTTAAAGAAAGACAGTTAAAAAATGGTTCAACTAAAATATAAGGTACTAGAACTTGTCTATACTAATTAAAAACACACAAAGTCAAATTATATGCACAATTCATATCACATACTTATAAACGGGAATTCTTTAGTTTTTGTCATTTGATAATCTGTTATATATGTATACATATATACTATATGGTATCCTCTTCAGATGCATGACACAATACTATCACTTACAAAGTAGAAGAAGTGTAAAGACAGCTGCTTTTATCCCCATTTGCCTACACATCCCTATTTTACCCATATTTGTCTATACATCCTCATTTATTCCTTTTTGCCTATGCATGCATTGTTTCCCCATTTGCCTATACATCCTACTCACCATGATAAAAAATGTTCCACCTTTGACAAAACGCTCCATCTTATTCCAAAAGCTAAAATATAGATGAGGCAAGTCTTTCACCAAGTGAAAACCACCCCAACACTGTTCTTATAACAGCAAGAATATCTCCTTTTATACCTTTATCTAGACAAATATTTGAAAGTACAATTAAAATAAGCTCTTTCTTCAGACTTTTTTTTTAGTATAGCAAGACAAGAGACAAGTTCAATTTGTTTCATTTTCTAGTAATGTCTGGAAAATGTTAGCACTTTCTGTTCATTATCTACTGCCAAGGGGACAGCCTGACCTTAATATTACTTTGTTAATTTCTTTCCCATCTAGTTAGTGAAAATGAGCATGGAGGCTTTTTTTAAATCCTGATTGCATGTTCAATGGTCAAAAATTTACAGGAAAATCAAAACTTGCATATATTTTTGGTTTTTGTTTATTATTTCTTTAAAAATAGATCATAATTTTGAAGATAGTTTTGTTTGTTGGGTTTTCAAAACAAACCAAAAATTTTAACAATTCCTATGTTTTATGTTAGTTAAGAAATATATGTATGTTTTAAATATTACTTAAATTAAATAATCGTCTTGACTATTGCAATGCTATCTACCTAGGGCTGCCCTTGAAGACTACTCGAAGGCTTCAGCTGGTGCAGAATGCAGCCGCACGGGTTGTGATGGGAGCGTCCTGACACTCCCATGTTACACCCCTCCTGCGCGGTTTGCATTGGTTACCAGTTGCCCTTTGGGTGAGGTTCAAGGTGCTGGTTATCACCTATAAAGCCCTTCATGGCCTAGGCTCGGGATATCTATCAGACCGCCCGCAGCCAGCGACGATCCCCAATCGCCTGGTGCGTTCCCACAGACAGGGCCTCTTCAGGGTGCCGTCGGCCAGACAGTGTCGGCTGGCGACCCCCAGAGGGAGAACTTTCTCTGTGGGCGCACCCACCCTCTGGAACCAACTTCCTTTGGAGCTCCAGATGGCCCCTGACCTTTGCTCGTTCTGCCACGAGTTGAAGATCTGGTTGTTCCGTAGCCTGAACTGATGGGGGGTTTTTAATTGAATTTTTAAATTGTTTTAAATTGGATTTTAATTTTATATCGTTTTTAATAAGGAATTATGCATTTTACCGTTGTGAGCTGCCCTAAGTCCTCGGAGATAGAGCGGCATATAAATTGAACAAAACAAAACAAAACAAAGCAAAACAAAATTTCTAGTATTATGCTTGAAAAAGAGTTAGAAGTCTCACACCACTGAGGTCCAGTGTAGCATAGTGGATTGAACTGAACTGAACAGATCCAGATACAAGACCTTACACAACTTTATGGGTTGATTTTGGCCTATCATACATATCTGGATTGTTCTGGGGATAAAATGAGGCTAGATCACAACCTATGTTCATCAACCCATCCCAAGAAAAAAGCAAGAATAAATAAATAACAGCAGAATGGACCATTAAAAGTCATGCATAAGACTAAAACTTAGTACCTTTGAAAAGCTTGTTAAATCTTATTAGCTGAGAATATATGACACTCATTAGAGAAGAAAATGTAACATATCTAGGTACATCTGTTGTCAATTTTAATAAAATAATAGTTCCATGTTTGAAAAAAGTTTCAGGAAATACCTAAATAGGCTTGAAGGAACTCTGAGTACCTTACAAAGATTACTCCCTTCATTTTATCTCTCCCATGATCAACTCTGTCAGGTGCACTGGGCTGAGAGAGTTACTGATCCAAATCACCAGAGGATTTGCCTAATCTCAGTTTTTGCCCAAGACATTATGCGTCATGAGACATATCATCAATGTTTATGTGGAATTAGTTAATTCTAGATCTCTGATAGGAAAATAAAGAAAATAGATTATGTAGAATAGCTTTTCCCAATCTATTGTCATCCAATTCTACTGGACCTGCTAAGAACACCCTGCAGCTCCAATATAAAAGGTTAGTTAAGTAACACTGTGAACAGCTGCACTTCTTGATAATTTAAATGTTTTCAAACAGATAATCTGTGCTATGATATTACTCTAGCATTTCTACATCTAATATGGCATTATTTCACATTCATTACACCATAATGGGTATGAGTATAATGCCTCAGAATAGCCTTCCTTAACTTGAGCATATTTACATGCATGAATGTTTTGAAAAAAATCTAAACCTAGCATCATTTTGAGTCATTTTACTATTAGCAATCTATAATAAAAATTGAATTCTGAGTGTTTATCATAAATCCTTATCGTAACTTGCCCAAAGGACTGAGAGTCACATAAGATTCTCCAGTCCATCTACAATAATCAGAACCCTTACCCTCCCCATACACAGAATTACGGTTTAAAATTATTATTTTGTTTAAAGTGGGTATGTTGCTAACCTAAACTTAGACAGTTCCAGACTCTCCTAAAGAAGGAAAATTGAATAACTGTATATAATCCTCAACCTGCATTCCGCCGTGCCCTCAAAACATTTCTTTTCAAGCAGGCCAGCCTGACCTAACCTCATCTAAAACTACTTTAAATTTTATATTCTGAATCTACCCCATAAATTTGAAATGATCTAATTCAATTCTATATCCGAACCTAACTATTTAATTGTATTTTTAAATCGGTTTTTTTTTTCAATTCCTTTATTACATGTATATTTCGTTCAATTGTACACCGCCCTGAGTCCTTTGGGAGTAGGGCGGTATATAAATTTAATAAATAAATAAACAAACAAACCTAGCTGTGACCAGAATTTCCATTGTTAAGCAATGGATTGTTAAGGAAGTTGCACCTGATTTTATGACATTTTTTTTGTCATGGACATTAAGCAAATCATTACAGTTTTTAAATGAATCATACTGTCATTAAGTGACTCTGGCTTCCCCCACTGACTTTTTTTGTTAAAAGCCAACTGAGAAAATTGCAAATGGCAATCACATTATCCCAGGATGCTGCATCTACTGAAAATACATGCCAGTTCACAAGCACTCAAATTTTTATCACATGACTGTGGGGATGCTACAATAGTTGCAACTGTGAGGGTAAGTCATAAATTACTTTTTTCAGAGCTGTTGTAACCAAACAAATGGTTGTTAAGTCAAGGACTACCTAAATTCATTATATATGAATATTTGTATAGCTAAAGGACTCCCTTTCCCCAATTACATCTACTTGCCCTATTTGGCAGGAAAGGCATGTTGCAGATCCATCTGCTAAGAAGTTCCATTTGAGAGCTGCCAGGAGACAAGCCTTCTCTGCCACACAGAACCTCATCCCACCTCAAGATCAGCCCCAATCATAGTGACTTTCTAGAAATCCTCAAAATGTGGCTTTTTTTTCAAAAGGTCAGGAGGCACACACACACATACTCCGATAACAGAGAACATGCAAATTGATTGCATCATATCTAAGATTTTCATGCATTCTTTCTCGCGATAGTAAAGGAAAGTTTGTATTCAGTCTACTAGGCATTTTTTAAAACAATTTATTTTCTTTGTATTTTTAACTATTTTTTCTATTTTCTATATGTCATTGTTTTGGGTAATGTTTGTAGTAGTTAAGGTAGATTATTCAATTATTAAATCAATAGGAATATCTTGCTCATAATCTAGCACAGAAGCTCATAAATATTTCAGTTGAGCATATGTATTTGTCACCAGATGTACAATGTTTTCAGACATATTCCTAGCAGTCTGTTTTAGAAAATCACAATGATTGTTTTAAGGATTTTCTCCAAATGCAATATTCCTTATCACATTTATTTATTAGCAGTTCAATGCATACATATCACAAAACTAAAGAAATATTAAAATTACAATCAAATATTAATTTATTAAGATGTTTTCTTATATTCACATACTCTACAGAGTAAGCTCTACAAAACTCAATGGGGCTTAATTCTTAGGAAACATACAGTATGTATTTGTAAATATGTTTTTAAATTAAGGATCTCATAGATTATTTCCAATATTGAAAGCATGGACTTCATATAGTTGAAGTCCGCTTCTTGTACTTCCCCTCTTATATCTCTATGCCTCTAACTCTTTGGAGCGTCTCTTACAACTATTTTGTTCTTCTAGTTATAAAAGGCTCATTAGATTATCCTTTTCATTTTTAGATGATAAATGTCAAGTACCTTAGAAAAAAAAACTTGTTGGAAGAATTACTGTTATTAGCATGTGAATGAAAATGGCTTGTTTTTATAAGACAGAGCTTCTCTGCTGTTTTATAAATGTTTCTACTAAAATTAAGTTGAAAGGAATATGTATCCAATATCATGCAATATTGGGATCTTTCTCTTATCTGCCATCCTCAATATACATTAGCCTCACTTCCAACACTTAGTTGCACAGCCAAAGGAATAGGATATGAGAAACTGGGAAGGCCACAGTATTTAATTTTATGTCACTAACCAAAAACCTAAAAGGACAAATATTGAATAACCATATTATTCTAACCTTAACCAACTGATATAAATAATAATCTTCTGCACTAAGCAGTGTTATTTTTCTTCTTCATCCCCCCCCCCCCCATCAAAATAAAAGCAAACTATACTGGAAACTAGTTTACATAAAGTTATTTATATTTTGTTTTTCTTTACTCCAGCATTTTCAACCTCCAAATATGAACTATTTAATATAGTGTTTTCCTAAATTATCTGAAGTGGGCTTGCTTTTTAATATTAATAGATAAATAAAAAGTAATAATTACAAAATGTTTTTAGTAACAAGTACAACACTTGCTACTAAAAACGTTGACTTCGAGTATCACCTTGTTCTTTTCTATATACTTGCAACGCACTGCTTGATTTTTTTAGGATTTTCTCAGATACAGATGTGTAACTAGTCTATAGTTTCCAGTGTTTCCTTTTTAAACAAAGAAACAATATTAGTTATTTTCCAATCATCATCATCTACTAAACTTATATGCTATGTTACTTTTGATATTTTTTTCATATGGCAACAGATATACAATACACTTAAACAATAGTTCCGTTCAAAGTTACAGTGTTCAAAGTGACCATTCAAAGTTGCAATGGGACTGAAAAAAAGTGACTTATGACTATTTTTCACACTTATGACCATTGCAGCCTCTCCATTGTCATGTGATTCAAATTCAGATGCTTGGCAACTGATTCATATTTATGATGGTTGCAGTGTCCTGGGATCATGTGTTCACCTTTTGTGATCTCATTATAGGCAAAGTCAATGGTAAAGCCAGATTCATTTAATAACCAAATTACTAACTTAACTGCAATGATTCACTTAACTATGGCATGAAAACTTGTAAAACTGGGCAAAATTCACTTAATAAATTTCTCATTTAGCAACATAAATTTTGGGTTCAATTGTGGTCATAAATTGAGGACTATCTGTACTACTGACTCACAAGCCAGATAGTATTATACACTTTGACTTTCAATAAAGATTTTGAAAAATATCTCATACGATTTTATCCCGAATGTGAGCTGGTCTATGTTTCCATTAATGAATATACAACTGTTTGAACAATAGTTTCCAAAGAGTGAACGTTAATTGTCATGGTGAAATTGGAAGGGGTTGTTAAGAGATGTACCACTAAGTTCCATTTCAGGCCCAGTACAGCCCAATATATTTATAAATGATTTCAATGAGTGATTAGAAAATAAGATAATTAAATCTGCAGATGACATTATTGTTAAAAGAGCAAACTTCAGAGAACTAATTAGATTTAAGAAACTCTAGAGCAATAAGCAGTAACCAGAAACATTAATTTCAACAAGAGATAAATGCAAGCTCAGTATTTGATAGGAAAATTCTAAGTGTCTGGGGACCAAATAGCAGTACTTCCAAAAAATTTCCCTTCTGCATCATCAGCAAACAAGATGATGCAGCTACAAAAAAAGTGTGATTCAACAAGAATGCATGATACATTTTGCATGAAGAACCAAAGACAGCTTGACAGTATGTTCAAGTACCTGAAGGGCTTTTTACAAAAGATGGGCAGACTTGTTCAAGACAGACAAAATAAGAAACAATAGACCTAAATTATAAGTAATTACATTTTGGTTGGACAGTACAGAGAAACGGTATCAGCTGTTTCATAATGAAATTGACTATTTCAGGACCAACATTATAGAAATCTACGTACTTATTATGGAAACCTATATCCTTATGCAGATTCCTATAAAAATACAGTATTATACAATGCATTTTAGAGCATCTACTTTGAAAAAACAACATTGTTTGGAAAGATATCATATGAGTTTCTATATGTCATCAATTATTTTATGTTTCTATTGCTTTGTTGTATTGTTTTACTATCATTATTTGTTAAAATCTGTTTGATTTGTATGTAGTTGTGGAAATTTTAAATTGCTCTATTTATAGTTTACATAAGAGTCACAGAATGGCAGGATGGAAATGTATTAAACAAACCAACAAATGTGCAGAACTGAAAACACTGATATTTTCTTCCATCAGGGGAAGGTAAGTGCATTTAGAAACTTCATAACCTTTCTTTCTTACGAAATAAAACACAAACCATTTTCCCAGTTGCTTCTAAATTTCTAAAAAAAAAAATTAAAAAAATCAACTGTAACTAAACTACCTTATTCAGGATCCAATCGTCTACTTGATTAAAAAACTGAATTGGCTTATCAAACGTTTATCTCTTCCATCTTTTAAAAACCTATAAACTGTAAAAATCATGCAATACCTTTCAATGTATCTTTGTTAAGCTATATAATCAGAATATCTTTAATCACCAGATTCCAAAATCTCCATTTTTTTCTTTAAAGAAAAAGTCTAGAAGTGGTTTCCAGGTAAAAAGTCAAATTATCACTTTTAATAAAAGTAGTCAGAGTTGCCATCTTAGCATGCAATATTGTTCAATGATTAGCAAATACATAATTATCAGCATATTAGTTGTGAGATTTTTCAAAGCATATCACTTGTCAGCAGAATTTTTTGAAGAAGATTATTACATTTCAAAAAATATAGGTTAAACTATAAAATTACAACAAAAGGGGAAGGGGAAAAACAGTGAGGAATACTGAAACCACAATTTGATAGATAATTTTTATTAAAATAAGGAATCTTATTCTTATATACAATAATTGCTGCAAGGTTTCTACAGGCAAAGAGGGAGGTGGATATAAAAACTATCACAATGGAGGGAAGGATTGTGAAATTAATGTAAGTTGGCTAAGATGGCAACACTGACTGCTTTGATTAAAGGTGATAATTTGATTTTCTACATAGAAACAACTTTTAGAGTTTTGCTTTATAAAGAAAAAATGACGCTTTGATTTTGGAATCTGATGATTAAATATGTTCTGATCCTCCAGCTTAACAGATACATTTTTATCTTAAATTTTTATGTATTTGTTTACATAAACAAATAGAGGATGTTTTGTTTTGGTATAGAAATATCTAGTAATATGCGTATTTTTGAAAGTGTTAATATGATGCATTTGTAGGTTATATATTTTATTCAGATTGTGATATACAGTGTTGCTGTTATTTGTATGTGTTTCTATATTTAGTTTTATATTTTTATTTTGTTAAACTAAAACAAGAGTATTTTATTATAGAGTTGTATCTGTACTGAAGAGAGTTTGAAGTAACTTTTCTATTTTTATTGTTATTATTCTTTCTGTCAGCAGAAATTGTGCAATTACTACAATATTACTTTTGATATCTGGTGAAGCAATAGAACTAAATATTACCAAAATAGAGAAAAGTAACATACCTGTCGAACAAAACTGTTTGAGGTAGTGTCAGAAGATGTACTCCCATCTGAGCCTTTAAATCTGTTTTTCCTTCTTGCACCTTTGCCGTAAGACTGTTAAAATAAAACATTAATTGCTATCATTTTATTTGGCATTTAAAATTGAATATACTATGTACACTCTAATCATGCATACTTATTTTGTTTATGCATTCAAGTAAAATTAAATAAAAATATTTTAACTTTGCATACATTTAATATTAAAAATAAAGAAGCAAAAGGCATACTTTTTGCATCATTTAATGCAATCTTGTATATTAGATTTTTCTAACTAACAATTCATAACAAAAGCACAGCTATATTGAAAAACTATCAAATTTGTTAAGCCATATCATGTTTTAACAAAGAGTATAGGGATATTCAGGATTCAGAAATAGAATTTCAAGAAATTCCTTCTCTATTGTTAGACAAAAAAATGCAGCAAATGCCTTTTACTTCTGCATGAGAAGTTATCTATTTTACCATTATCTGAATCCATGGTTTGTTTATTCATGATTATATAAATCAAGTAGCTATACTGAAAAATACCACCTGTATTTTTAATTTGATTTCAATTTAACAGGGTAGTCCTTTTTTGTATTTACTTGTTTTTCTACATAAAATGGATACAATGCTGTAAATGCTATTATTGTGTTCGCTTATATTTCACATTTTTTTCAGGTTTACTAAGATGTATTGTAACTGTGATCCTAAATTATTTTCTGACCAGATTTTTCAATACTTCATCATTAGAACTTAATTTTCAGAACTACTGCGTAAAGTTACTATAAAATTTACTTTTCACCATTCTATCTTAATTACTGTCTTTTGAATACAATAAAATTTCTTGAGCTTGTATATATGTAACTATTGCAGATACATTTAAGGCTAAGGTTTATCATCATTTGTTCACGTGAATCTATGTGGGCTTGAACATTGATTTTTTTGATAATTCTTAAATTTTACATACATATATATACATATATATACATATATATATATATATATATATATATATATATATTCTCAGGTTTTCACAGGTATGTATGTGCAAAAATTAAAATCTCGGGTGTTTTCCCGCGTCATAGTAACTAAGTTAATTAAAAATGTTTAAAATTCCAGTTAAAATCTCAGCTTAAAATCTTCTAAAATTCCTTACAAAGCACTCTGCAAGGTCCTTTAAAAACCCCAGCTAAAATCCTACCAGTACCTTTAAAAGTTTTTTTATCTAGCAACGTTTCGACAGGCTCACAATCCTGTCATCTTGAGGCTCTGGTTAAGCTTCGAAGCTTAACAGAAAAACTGCTGTCCTCCAATCAGGACACAGAGTTACAGGCCAACCAACATACGTCAGCAGCAGCTAATACATATAAACGACATCTCCGACCTCGCAAACAGCCATAGCTTCGAAGCTTAACCAGACCCTGAAGATGACAGGGTTGTGAGCCTGTCGAAACGTTGCTAGATAAAAAAAAATTTTTTTAAGGTACTGGTAGGATTTTAGCTGGGGTTTTTAAAGGACCTTGCAGAGTGCTTTGTAAGGAATTTTAGAAGATTTTAAGTTGAGATTTTAACCGGAATTTTAAACATTTTTAACTAACTTAGTTATTATGACGTGGGAAAACACCCAAGATTTTAATTTTTTGCATACACACACACACACACGCACAGTACACACAAACACATACACAGTATATATAAGTAAAATTTAAGAATTATTAAAAAAGGAAAGCAATGTTCAAGCCCACATAGTATCATCAACTGGCTAGACCTATTAAATGTATTAAACTATGTACTGAACTATGACTAAATTATTTTGCAAGCAAAAACAAAAAAAAACTGCTTATTTCATAAAACATGATGCATCAGGACTTGGAAGTACATAACAGATATCTAGTGTTTTCTATAGAACCGAGTAATTTTTTTCTAGGGAATTTCCTGAAATCTTACCACTATTTCTTTTTCAGTGTGTTCAGTATGTTCTTCAAACACGCTCTCATTCACCTTCCTGTTTGTGGTGGTGCCACATTTTCTCTTTACAATTTACTTTAACATTATTTTCTCTTCAGACAACATCACCTCTTTTTCAGACCTCACTATAATTACATTAGTCTGAAAACCAATCAGAGTGATGACTAAAGTAATGTTTCCACATTTCACTCTTATCTGCTAGGTAGAAAGCAACATTTTAAGGTGCTGAAATATGACAGTAAAATCCAATTATGGATCAAACCTGTTTCCTATAAGTAATGTATCAGATTAAATGCATAACCTCGGCAAAGTTTTTGGCTTATGAATTTCAAGAAGCCTTTCTTTAGGGATTCTATAATTTTGCAGTAATATTACAAGGAATAATCAATAAATTTCTGTGCTGCCATTCTATGAATAATAATAATAATAATTTATTTGGGATTAGAATTGGGAAAGAAATAAATAAGCAGAGTCTTTTCTTGAGGCTTCCCTTTGAAGGTAAAAATATTTCATTTCCTTTTTATATGAGATAGTAGTTGCTCTAGAACTAGCAATAGTTGAAAAAAAAGTATTGCTGGATTTTGTAAATTATTTTTCTTTGCAGGTTCCGATTTGTTGGCAGATCAGCTTTAAAATAAAGAGTAATCCTCCACAAATTGTTCATGCCACTCACAAGGATTGTCACCCCAACTTTAGAAGCCTTGCTTTATATAATTCAGAGATTGGGAATTTCATCCTTCTGCATTTAGGAAATACGCAAACAACATTTGGGAGAAATTTAATTATTTTCTTGATTTCCACTGCCACATCTACCTTGCTCCCTAGGCAATAATATAGACATTCTGTTCTATTGTTCTTTATTATGGATTATCTGACACCCACCATGAAGATGTGGCACGACCACGAACGTGAAACCAAACAACAGCAATGCAGCTCACCAGCTCAAATCCCCCTGCAACTCAGACTAACCCGAGCACAGCCAAGCCCCCACCCAAACAGAGCACACCCCCAGCCAATCAGAGCACAGCCAACCCCCCCATCCAATCAGAGCACAGCCAGGCCCCCAACTAATTAAAGCACACCTCCACCCAATCAGAACACAGCCATGCTCCCACCCAATCAGCTCCCACCCCCACTGGCAGTTAAAAGGAAGAAAAAGCTGTGATCACACATTGCTCCTGGAAGCACGAAGCCAAGAACACCAGCCTGAAGATGACAAATGAGACTTCGTCGAAACGTTGCCAAGACACTTCCAATTTTACGCGGGAGAAAACCCGAATAACCAAAGACCTACATATATATATGTGTGTATGTGTGTGTGTGTGTGTGTGTAATCACGTATCGTATTATCACGTATCACACACACACATATTGTATTATCACATATCACACATGTATATCAAGTTTTCTTTAATTTTAATTTTGCAATTAAATCCACAATTGCAAAATAAAAGTCCCCCTAAACCCATAATTAATCTGTAATTTAAAATAAAATGCATGTTTCCATTATACCGTTATATTTGGGGAAGGTTGTAGCTCAATAAGGCGGCTCATGATTTGCATATGAAATATTTTAGATCCAATCCAAAGTATATTTAGCTAAAACATAATTACCTGTACACAGCCCTTGGCATGTCCATACAAGGATTCTACTCTCTATGAAGCTGTAAAGGGCTTCACATTTCTGTGAGACCCTAACACTGATTAAATTTGGCATCTGAACTGATTTACTGAGAGCCAAATCACATGCCTAAGAATCTTTTTTTTTATACAATGAAACTTTCCAGGTCTAATGAACATTTTGTGTCTTTATGAAGGAATCTAATGTATCTTATCTCAATTTCAGTGAGTTTCAGACAGCTTTGCAGATTTTACAGAAATGCTGTCTTGATTAGCAAAAAAGGAAACTAATATGTAAAATGACAGACTGCTTCAAGGTGAAAACACCTTATAATGAGCTCCAGTTGCTCCAGCTCAGAATGTATTTTGTCAGAAGTTATACTGTTCTTCAAGGGAGCTCATTCCATGGTTAGTGTAATTGGGAAATGTGCTTGGGTACAAAACTGATGATGCTAATGCTAATTCTATAAGTCTCAATTGGATTTTTAATACAAAGGGAATGATAGCTTATTAACCAGATGGCTTCACCAACATCTGATTTTTCTTTAATTCTTTTTTATATATATAATAAAAACACGAACAGAGGACAAGCTAAAATGGAAATAGAACAGAGAGGGTGTTATTTTGCAGCTAAAACGTATTTGAAAGGTAGCACTAGAAACATACTTTCTTTTCTTTTTGTATGAAATATTTGTTGCTCCAGAACAAGCAATATTTGAGAAAACATACTGTTGGATCTTTTAAATTGCTTTACTTAGCAGGCTCCTATTTGTTGGCTAGAGGCAGAACGCTACTTGTGTCCCCAGGATGTTTTCAATATTCTGAAGTCAGGTGAAGTAAAGATAGTGGGAAGTGAGCCAATTGACAGGTCCATTTCAAACTGTTTTTGAGACATGGCGAGAGGAAAGGGCACCATGTGTAAGTGCCTCATGAAGAGCTACCGTCTGTCAGAGGAAACAATGATGTGTTTAAGAGCAGAAGGTTATGCTCCTAATAGACAGCAATAACTATACACCCTTGCACAAGTAATTCAAAAGAGCATTGGAAGTACCATTTTATAATGCTATGTGAATTCCTTTGCATCACTTGCTTGTGCAGATCAATTTCCTCATGCTGAAGGTTCTTTAAATCCAGCTCTATGAATGGAATCCTATGCCAGTTTTCTTTCATACTTGTATTGATTTCCATTAGCAAAATCAGAAAATAATTCCTCTCATTTCTGCAGTTTCCCAGATCCTCTAGCCTTTCCTTTCCATATCTCATTCCCTCTAATTCCAATAGCGTTAAAGAATCTTTAAAAGGGAAAGAGTCTAGGAAAAGTACATTGTGATATGTTATTATTACAAGTTTCCTAAATTACTAAGAATATCCTTTGAAATGGATCTTAAAAGTGCTGAGGAGACTAGTGATAGTTATAATACACACTACAGTATTAACATTACAACTTTATTCTAAGCAAACCAGGCATATGCACTGGAAAACAAAGTGTGTATATGCCCTTCGAGTTACCCAATATATTCTTCCAGCTACTTAAATGACAATGCAAATTCTTTGAAATGAATGGATTTTTTAAAAAGAATTTGTTGCTCACTGGTAATTTCATTTAAAGGATTCCAGAAAGAGGGAAAAACAGGACCCAAAAGGTATACATAATTTCTCAAAAAGTAGGAATTAAAAAGCCATGACGATATCTAAACGTTCAAAAGGTTACTTAAACCAGAAATTGTCATATTTAGAAGACTAAACTTAGTATCAACAAGATGTACATATAAGGGACAAATTACAGGACTACGTCTATTTAAAAAAATAAATATGTCCAAACCTCAAATTCAAACCATTAGGACTATGATTATGCAAAAATACAAATGAATAAGGATACGAATATATATGTGGCAGGATGCATAATGAATGAAAGCAATTTTTTATAAGACATTGCTGATTTGGTGACATATCACAATCAACTTGTAAAATGTACGAGTTAAAAAAGAAACATTATGGCTGACACTAGTTATGTAAAAGATGAGGTGAGGAAGAGATGGCAAGCAGCACTAACAAAACAGTATGAATGTTAATAGCCTGCAATATACAGCTACTTATTTTCTGACTCCAATATAGAAATATAAAAATCTGCATTACAATAAAGGAAATTCAGAACTAATTTATAGAATGGCATAAACAATAAATAACAGAGAATATTTGTAAGTCTAAAAGCCTTCTATGAAAACAAGGTCTTCCTTTCCTTATCACACTTTATATGATACATCCAGAAAACTGGATATTTTCATTCAGAAAAGAATATCTTCTCAAAGCTCAAAATAGATGCAAAGAAAATATGTGCATCCAGTACAACTCTTCAGTGAAACTGGACACAAGTTCTTTTTTGTTATTTTTAGGTCAGGGTTTAAAAATGGTACAGAAATTCAAAACAGTCACTAAATGAAAAGTCAAAAAGATTCAGAACTCTTTTACCCACCTAAAAACTTTTTTCAAAGGGAATTGTTTTACTTATGTGGCAAATGGCACTTGGAGTTATCCAAAGCAGGTCAAGACCTAAAGACAGCCACAAGTATTCAATAGTCTCCTTGCCCTTATGCAAAAACTTTTAAAATCAATGACAGCATATAAAAATTACTAAAAATTACAGAATGTCAAATCCCCTTACCTTTTCATTCCTATATATATATAAAGATTTAGCTCATATGAAGCATTCTGAACAGAATTTAGAAACAAAACATACAATTTATATACAGGTAGTTCTCAACTTATGATCACAATTCAGCCCAAAATTTATATTATTAAGCAAAACATTTGTTAACTTAATTTTGCTCCATTTTATGATCTTTCTTACCATAATTCTTAAGTAAATCATTGCAGCTATTAAGTTAGTAACAAGGTTATTAAGTAAATGTGGCTTTCCCATTGATGTTGCTTGTCAGAAGGTCGCCTACCTTCTGACCACAGGACATTGCAACCCACATTAATATAAACCAGTTGCCAAGCATCTAAATTTTGATCACATGACCACAGGAATGCTATAACAGCCATAGGTGTGAAAAACGGTCATGTCACTTTTTCAGTGCCATTGTAACTTTGAACAACTGTTATAAGTTCAGGACTATCTGTACCATATATTTTTAGCTCAACGACAATTACATATTTGTCTTCTATACCCTATTGTTAAGGGGACTGATTAATGGAGCAGCTACAGAACATAGCTTATCAAAGCTGATACCAAAACCAAAGCACAGTTGCTTGCTACTTGAGACTACTGTGTAATTGAAAAACATTGCAGAAAGGAACAATAGCAAACCATCTTCATGCAGTTGCCAAAACAATTCACAGATGTGGTTATAAATTCAACTTGAGGGTATTTTTTTCTCTTGGCATATGATGAGTCTTGAGAGGATGTTAAGACAACTTGGAAGCTGACTAAGTTAATTATGGTTAATAGTTGCAGGAAAAGCCAGCTGAAAATTCCAGATCTATTTAAAAGAAAGTTTAAAAAGTGGCAGTCCAGTTTCTTGATGAGTTTAAAAAATAAAACAAGCTATATGGATGAAGTCACCGGCAGCATAGCTTCACTTGTGTCAAACTCTATTGGCCAAAATTTGGCTGTAGTTCTCCAACATTCAATTTTGCAAACCTATTAAGTTCTGAAGAATTTCCTCAGGCCTCAACATAACATGACTAGATAAGCATTATTGAAAATTAGCTTGAAGCTATAGTAAACATCTGACTGCCTGTGTCAGTGTGAAATTGCAATTCTTATACCCATAGTAATTTAAACCTGTTGCTGCTGCTGCCTTCCTGTCCCATGTTTCTAAAGTTGCTCTATACTTTACAGGCCTGGAACTGAATAGTTGTTGCTATTACCATAAGTGGCATTAATGCTATCTCTGATCACTGTTACTTTATAGGATTAATGAGATTCAGTGTTTAATATGGGCCATTGATCAGATGCTGGCATTATGTATTATCCAAGTGACCTGCAACAGTAACAGACTGCAATTAAATTCAAGTATTACCCCCCCCCCCCTTTTCAAAAGGTTTATCTAGGACTACTTTTAGAAATGCAGAAAAGCTGTTCAGAAATTTCAATACAAATAGGTAAATTCATCATAAATTGGATAAGTAGAAGTGGATTTTCAGATGTTGCTGAACAACAACTCTCAGCATCCCTCGCTATTGTCTACATTTCTTCAGGGCCAACTACAAGTTAGAGATATACAATCTACAATCAGTAATTAATTTTCATTGAAAAAATGTTCAAATCATGTCATTTTCTATGACAATTTCTGTCATGAAAACCAGCAAGGTCCATTACCATCTACATCATTGAGGAAAACTATTTTTTTCATTCCTGAGAAAAAAAGCAGTTCCCTATCAGCTATTTGAACATCACAGAATTAGTTTGAAGTGATGGAATGAAAATTGATGCCTTTCAGTTTCAGTAAAAACACAATGCTCTTCAACAAAAATATAAGAGATAAATGGAACAAATTGTGTAATGAACTGATTTATTGTCAAGTTCCTCTTATAGGTTTGCTGATTGCTGGTGGGCATCCATTCACTTGGCCACTTCATGACAGATGGGGTAACTGTCAGTTTCATGGAGAACAAACAATAATTTGTGTAGTAAGAATTATCAGAACTCTAGAAAATTATTTACAAAGCATTCTGTTGACAATCTCTTGTAATATGATCCTAATTATATAATCAAAAGCACTGAAAAGAATTTAAAATCAATTCTATTCATCAACTGCATAAGTTCTATTTAGCTCTAAGTTTAGCAGGAAAAAGTTCACATATGAAAAAACTGATCACAATTATAGAAGAAGGAAGAAACTGTAATTTAATATTTTATGTTAATCTTAATCTTTCCTATTAAGATCAGAACAGTTTAGAGAAAAATAAACTATAGGTATATATAGATATAGTATGGGGGGGGTGTACACACACATAATACACACACACACAAATTATAGGAAAAGTTAACATTAAATAAAAGCATAGTAAATATATCTTGATCAAAAGATACATTGTAACTGTAATCCCCTTTATTACACACAAAAGGATGTAACTATTTATAAATGAGCTTACTCTGCTAGCAAATAAGTACAGCCAGAGTAGTTTGATGGAAATGCTCAGCATTTTTATCATTTATTAGTGAAACAAAATGTTCTTTTGGAAGACCTCTTAGCTGCATTATTAGAACTACCTTACTTTTGGTTCATATATTACATAATTTTAAATCTGAGAAGTTTTGTTGAGGTTTGGGACACTTTATTACTGCCATATAGTAGGTTATTAATTTCCACTAAAATATGTAGTGTGTTAAAAGTTAACCACAGAATAGATTAAAAACACTTCATGTACAAGATAAGCTAATGTACTACCATGGAACATTGTAATATTTAAAATATAGATTAAAATACGCAATGAAAATTAAATACAATTTATTAGCATGAACTATCTATGTCTTTGCAAATTTGACCATGCAGTTGGTAAGAAATGCTTATAAATTTGCCTACATGTAGCTAGCTCCCTAAGACCAATAAAAAGTAGGGAAATAAAAAAAGGAATCTGAAAGCATATACACTTTCTTGTATACATTTATCTTACTTCAAGTTCAAAAATGATACACTTTCCTGTCAAATGTGGATTTTCTCAATCACTGAATAAAAGAGCAATTAAAGCACTGGGTGTCACCATACTGCAAAGAAAGCAGCAAGTAGAAAATTGCTAGAACATGACAAACAATGTAGTTACAAGTAAAACTTTCATGGTAACGAATGTTTTGTAAGGGTGAAACTGATTGTCCAGTTGTGCATCTTCATACTTCCCGTTAATATTTTGCACAATTAAAAAGAATTAGAGAAGTTTTGTCCTTACCTTAGAATATCTTTTGTGTGCATAAATGTTTTGAAATGAAAAAAACTTCATCCACTTGTCTCTTTCTGTGTAACAGGATAGTTTAAGGAATTGTTAATTTCTAGTATCTATCTTGAACTCATTACAAATCTTATCAGCTAATGTCCAAAATTGTATTTAATTGAAAAAGTAATACATATGCTACAGCTCTTTCCAGCATGTACTCATATGGAAAAGCATGTGTTTTCTTGGTTCAATACATAAACAGTTGCCCGTTTCCATCATTTTTGTAGATTTTTGGACTATATGCATTTCACTAAAAACAAAAACTTGCTTTTACGTTAACATGACAGGGTCTGAGCAAGTCCAAGTTCTCTTATGTAAACATTATTTAAGAAAATCTAAATCATCCTGGCCTAATTCATAAATATATGCATGTATTTTATTTCTCTACAGTGATTACTGTATAGTATACTGTACCTTTGCACAAAGGTAAAAAAATAATTGACAAAATAGATATTTGTCTTTGACAGAACATTCCAACATGCCAATCACCACCTGATTTTCAAATCAAGAACTTGTGAAATAAAAAAAAGTAATATCCTCTCAGAATATTCTCAGAATCTATGAAAGTTATTTCTGCACTGTCACTTGAATGCATGCTTCTAAGTAATCTGGGACTTGCATTCATGTGTTTATTTATTACCAAATCAGAATTTTTTAATTTTGTTGCAAGAATCTTACAAGATTAAAGAATGTATTGTCACATATTGTAATTCTTGCAGCTAATTAACATCACACCTCAATGCTGTGAACTACTATACACATTGGGACTTATTCCCAATATGGTATTCCTGTTAGATTTCAGCCCAAAGCTCTAACAGACTTATCTGTTAAGCAACTCTTACAAGACTGGGCTCGGTAATGTAACAAATACTAAAATCACAGCTACCTCTGCTATTGGCATACTGGTAGAGCTGTTTAAATATCCTTGAGGTCAGCCTTGAAAACACCTTGGAACTGGTCAAAATAACCTTGCTGTTATTTCTGTTTCTAAACTTAACCTGTTTAGAAACAGAACTAGATTTTTTTTTACAAAATTGCGTAACCTAGCCCCGTTACTTCTCAGTACTATCTTGTCCCACCCAACTTAATAACAATAATTCTGAGAAAGTATATTATGTTCAGAAGCTATAAAAGAGTATTTGGGATAAACTTTTACCTATGCCTCACCGAGTGTGGTCAATAAGGGCAGCTCTAGCCAGATAATTACCTCTAAGTTAGTTAGAGGCTGGAAAATGATAGGAAGATATTAAAAATTTCCAGAGACAGAATGCTGAAAGCACCTATGAAGTGAGCTGTGAAATGCACTAATGCAAATAACAGATTCGCTAAAAAATGCAAGGAGAGTCTTGTTTTTGTTGCAGAACATTGAAATGGTCTTTAGAAATGGCAAGATTAGCCACCATATGACTCTCAGATGATGACTTTTTCACCCACTTTATCACTGACTAAATCACATTTGGTCAGGTTCACCCAGCACATTATACTTGGTTGGCAAACAGCCACATCTGGATTCACGCAACCTGCCCAACCCACAATCCAGGAATCTACCTTGCGGCTTTGTGTAACCTGTACCCAAACAATTCGTCTCCCCTTAGCAAACTGAACCACGGCTTAAGTCAACTGGCCTAAGGAGGTGGGTTCGCCCAACACGAGGGGGTGGTTACTTTTGCGGCTCCGTGTTTCGCGGCAATTCAGCCACCTCCACGCACGTGGCAGCGGCTCCTCGTGGGTGCCCCTCGCCGCGGCTTCCCCGCGCTCCAAAGTCGTACCTGCAGTGCCGTAACGAGCGCCGGGGGATTCTCCAGGAAGTCCATCTGCATCTCTTGCGCCGCCGCCGCTACTTCTGTGACAGGAGGCGATTTGGACGGGTCACTTTGGACCATTGGAGAAAGGAGGGGATCGATCCCAAGAAGAAGCGCTTCTGTGAAGCAACTGCAAAGGATTTCCCCCAGCCCACCCCCACCCACACCCCCGAGGTTGTTGCCTCTCCTCCTGCTCCTCTAGGAAAGCTTTGCTAAATCCCTCAGGGTCGGGCCATTTTGAAACGTTTCATATGCTTCGCCTCCTTTAGGCTGACCGACTGAGGAGACGGCGAAGGAAAGGACAGGGCGGTGGTTACAAAGGGGTTGGGAGGGTGGGGTGGGGAGAGGAAAGGCTCCGGGTTGTCGTCTAGCGGCCCCGCGCGCCTCGCCTCGCCCTAAGCCTAAAGAAGCGCCGCTCCAGCTTCGGAGAACAACTGCTACTACGGCTGAGGGGGAGGAGACAGGGAGGCGCCTGAGGGAAGCAGAAAGGGACAACCGAGACCCTTTTCTTTTCTCTATTCCACACACACACACACACACATACACAGAGCCTTCCACACCACACACACACCAAGCACGAGAGAGGGAATGAAACAGCGCTCCGAGGGCAACCCTGAGGTGATAGCTTGGCGGTTTCCTTTCGAAAATAAAAAGTTAGGCGAGGAGCCGCGACCAGCATTCTTGCCTTGCCGCAGGGGCCGAAATAGGCGGGGGCAAACAGCCTAAGAGGCCTACGTGGAGGTCTCTCCACGGAACCTCCCCCTCGGTTCCTTCTCGAGGGGGGCGTGTGTAGAGTTGGGAAGACGGCAGCGGTTCTCGCCTCCTTTTCTTCCTCCTCCTCCTCCTCCTCCTCTGGGCGCTCGACGTCGCCCAGGGAGGATGGGGCCCACCCGATACGAGGGTAGATCCAGTGATGGGAGATTTGCTTTCAGGTAAAAAGACCAATTTTGGAGCAGATTTTCATTACAGGTTAACCCGTTGACCTGGAGAAGAAGAAGCCGCAATGTCTGAATTCATGTATTGCACAAAGCTGATGAAATGACCAGCTCACCTCATGTGTTGTTTGAACAATCTGTAGTGTATCCAAAGGGTGCTTTCACTTATTTTACCCGTTTGCAACATTAAGGCTGGTCTCTAAACAGGGTTTAAGGCATTCAATTTTAGGGAGCTCCAAAATTGAACACTTCTGGAAAACACAATATGAATATAAAATCTGATGATCTTTTCTTGTTGCTTTAAAAAAAATTATGTAATTTTCGAAAACACCTACAATTCAGTTATGCGGTAATGAATAGCCACTAGATAATTGAAAGTCACAAAAGGGATCCCTTAAAAGCTGATAATATAGGTAGTCCTCAATTTAAAATGACAATTGGAACCAGAATTTCCATTGTAAGTAAAGTAATTAAGTGAGTTGTGTCAATTTTATGACCTTTTTGCCACAGTTAAGTGAATCATTGAGGTTGTTAGGTAGATCACATAGTCGTTTAGTAAAACCCCCTTCCCACAGTGACTTTTCTTGTTAGAAACCACCTGGGAAAGTCACAAGTAGCAATCATATAACCTCAGGATGCTGCAGTTATCATAAATACATGCTGGTTGACAAGTGCTTAAATTTTGATCATGGGAATGCTGCAATGGTTGTAAGTGTGAGGACCAGTTATATCAATTTTAGTGTGGTTGTAACTGAATGGTCGCTAAATGAATGGTTGTAAGTCAAGAATGATCTGTTACTGAAACAAAAGAAAACACTGATAGGAATGTTAGCGAATTGTGTGAATATCAGCTTATCAAATTTGTACTTGGAAAAGCAGTAACAGTGCACTTGGTGTGCCAGCAGCCAACTCAAGAGTTAAAACATTGCCACATGATAACAATGGGAGAACAATGTCTTAGAAAAAAAAATGTTCAGGGTTGAAAGTGTTTAAAAGTAAAGCTCAAAAACTTGAAGAAAAAAAACCAAGAGCCCCCTTTTTAAATTTTTTAATAAAATCACAAGATAACCCAAACTATAGCAAACACCAGAATATGACTTTGTGTAGAACACCAGGTAGTGCTGCACTGAGCACAAAACAACACAAAACAATTATAAATGAACCTGCTAAAATGTTGGGCTAAAATGTGATGGGCAAATTCAGTGTGTTATACATTCCAACAAGATTAATTAGTTGGTACTGCATGTTGTATAAGCCCAAACAGTTAAAATTATGATAGACTGAATTGTAATATAATTCCCTTAACCATGACTTACTTTACTGTGTGAATGCAGCCTGCCTGATGTTCTTACCTAAGGTTGATTTCTGTCTCTGAGCTCTTCCACAGTGTCCCTTTGACATATTTGTTTTATTATTTATTTAAAATACTGACATGTCCACCAGTAGTGGATTTCAAATCCCGTCGCTACTGGTACGCTCATGGATGCATGCACGCTTGTGCATGCGCGACGCTTCTGTGCATGTGCAGAAGCTTTTGTGCATGCACAGAGACGTCCGGGCGGGTGGGTGGAGCCTCCCGCCACTACTGATTCACCCAATCCAGGGCAAACCAGTAACCCACCACTGATGTCCACCCATCTTAAAACCAGAACTCTTGAGAAAAATTCACAGCATGGTGCAGGGTTAGCCTTCTGATCTGTTTCATTAGCCATGAACTCACAACAGAGCCTCTATGTTATTAGCAATTTATTGGAACAGCAAAATGAAATTGGGCTGGACAGTTACAGGACAAAAGGTATGTCTTTTTTTTTATTAATCCAAGATGGCGCCGCTGAAGGCTGCCTCTGAAATGATCTCTAATGGTTTATTTTTAATTATTCTCTGCGACTCACTACAGCTTTCTTACGAGACCATCTACTAAAAATTAAGCAACGTTTCTTTAAGGAGCAGCTTTCTGTGATTTCACACACACACACACACACACACACACCCCACTGTCTTTACAAACCCGAAGGAGATTCTAACACAGGACAAAGCAATTTCCCCGGTGCCATGAATTACCAAAAAAACCAAATGGAGGAAGTGGCAAAAGAGAGGTAAAAGGGCGGGAATTTTAATCAAGCTAAGAAATAGGAGAAATAAAACTCCTCTGCTTTCAATTTTCCTAATCAACGTATGTTCACTTGCTAATAAGATGGTTGAAATACTCCTTTTAAACAGATACAATTCTGATTTTTACAATTCAACAGTCCTATGCTTCTCTGAAACCTGGTTAAATGAATCAATTGAAGAGAGCAGCCTGCATATCCCAGAGTTTCAGATTCAACGATCAGACAGAATTACAGAAACATCTGGTAAAAAGAAGGGAGGAGGCTTATGCTTATATATCAACAACACCTGGTCTCAGGATATAACTATAATATACAAATTCTGTGACGAAAACCTACAGACTTTAATTACCAACTGCAAACCATACTATTCGCCTCATGAATTTTCCTCATTTCTTCTAATTGCTGTTTATGTCCCTGTTTATGTGTAAACAAGGCATTAAGAACTCTAGCTGACCAAATTATGGAGGCTGAAGCCAAATAACCCAATTCACTGGCCATTATTTTGGGAGATCTAAACAAGGCAAACTTAAGGAAAGAGCTACCAACATACTTTCAGCATGTCAATTGTTCCACTAGAGGCAAGAATACTTTAGACCATCACTACACAACACTAAAAGATGCTTATCAGTCTTTACCACAAGCAGCTGTAGGACACTCTGATCATTGCATGATTCACCTTGTACCTACTTACAGGCAAAGATTTAAAACCACAAAACCAACAATTAAATCAATGAAGACCTGGACTGAGGAGGCAAAATTAAAGCTACAGGCTTGCTTTGACTGCACTGATTGGAATATTTTTGAAGATACCTCTGCAGACCTGGATGAGCTCACAGATACTGTAACATCATATGTCAGCTTCTGTGAAGACCTATGTGTACCAACAAGGAATTTGCGAATATACAATAACAACAAACTTTGGTTCACAGCTAAACTTCAGCAGCTATGTCATTCCAAAGAGGAAGCCTACAGAAAAGGTGATAAAATGCTGTATAATCAAGCCAGAAATGTGTTAACAAGGGAGATCAGAGCAGCAAAAAGAAGCTACTCTGAAAAGCTAAAGAATCGGTTCTCAACAAATGAACCAGCAAACGTGGAAAACTCTTAAAAATATCACTGGCTACTGCAAACCTCCTTCCCAGGCTGAAGGAACTCAACAACTGGCAGATGACCTGAACAATTTTTACTGCAGGTTTGAAAGGAAACTACAGCCACCTATTTCCATAACCCCTATCTCAGACACACCAACAACAGCCAAGCCTCCTAAACTGACCCCATCCCATTGGGTTCACAACTCCTGATGATCACAGAAAAGGAAGTGCAAGGCCTATTTCACAGACAAAGCCCAGACAAGATAACTCCTTCTTGCCTAAAAGTCTGTGCTGACCTATTGGCCCCCATCTTCACTCAAATCTTCAATAAATCACTAGAGATGTGCTATGTTCCTTCTTGCTTTAAATGCTCTACTATCATCCCAGTTTTAAAGAAGCCCACCATCAAGGAACTGAATGGCTACTGACCAATTGCTCTAATATCTGTAGTCATGAAAATCTTGGAAAGGCTAATGCTGTCCCATTTGAAAATCATCACAGATCCACTGTTAGACCCCTTGCAATTTGCATACCGAGCAAATAGATCAACAGATGATGTTAATATGGCTCTGCACTACATCCTATAACATCTTGAATCTCCAAAGATCTACGCAAGGGTCCTCTTTGTAGACTTTAGTTCTGCATTCAACACCATCATTCCAGACATTCTTCTAACTAAGCTAAACCAGCTACAGGTACCTGAACACACTTGTAAGTGGATCATAAGCTTCCTAACAGACAGGAAGCAGCAGGTGAACCTAAGCAGAATCACATCAGATACCTGTACGATTAACACAGGGCTCCCCCAAGGATGTATGCTCTCTCCACTTCTTACAGACCCCTCACATCCTGGACATAAACTGTTTCAATTCCTACCCTCAAAACAATGCTATAGAGCACTGCACATCAGAACAACTAGACACAAGAACAGTTTTTTCCTGAACGTCATCACTCTGCTAAACAAATAATCCCCTCAACACTGTCAAAAAAATTACTAAGTCTGTGTCAGGGAGTTGATTGATCTCATCCTGGCTCTGGGATAATCACACCCTGGTTAGAGGTTTGGACCGTGGCTTCTCCTTGAAACTATACATTAAGAAAATAAAACCTGAAGAAGTATTTCTAAGAAAACTCATTTTATTGTAAAAGTAAAAAATAAAGATAACTCTTATTAGCTAATAGGCTACATCTTTGGCAGCGTTCCTGCCGGACCTCTTGGCAGAGAGAACAAAGGAGTTAGAAGACTAGAAAAGGAATGTGAGAAAATGTGTAGGCATGCGCACTTAATACTGATAACAAAACTTGGCAAAACTACAGTAAGTTTATTAGTCCAAAAATGAGAGCTCAGCTGGGAAATACAGGAACGCAGTGACAGTCTGCACTAGTATTAATCTTCTCATCTTCTCATTGTTCCCATCACCCATCTCCTCCCACTTATGACTGTATGACTGTAACTTTGTTGCTTGTATCCTTACGATTTATATTGATATTGTTTCCTGATTCCTTATTTGTAACTTATGACTACCTTTAAGTGTTGTACCTTATGATTCTTGATGAACACATCTTTTATTTTAGGTACACTGAGGGCATATGCACCAAGACAAATTCCTTGTGTGTCCAATCACACTTGGACAATAAAAATTTTATTCTATTCTATGAATACAGTCAATTGAGCATAATGGTGAAAGTTGTAAATGTTGTAAGCAAAAGCCACCATCTTCCCAGCTCCAGTTGGCCATGAAGGATTGCCGTGAAATTATGGCACATCACTCATTTGTTTGGCCTCATACCACTCCATCATTTTTGCTTGGTTGTGATATTCATATCTTATTTTTTTATTTGTATTCTATTTTTTATTATTTTTAGAAATAATTCTAGACAGTGAGCATATCCAGCAGACATTCCCTACTTGTCAGTCTCCGCCTTACTGCTTGGCTGCCATAGAAAGGGGGAGGGGGTAAAGTGAAACCTTACTAGATGAAAGTCTGCTTAGAATGGGAAAACGAAACTGTTGTTATCGGCCAACCGTCGTGACATTCCTGATTGATGACACGGTCAGACGTACTGCCACCTAACCCCTGAAAGACCTGTGGATTGGGTGATTTACGATGGACAGTGGGAGGGGATGATTTGTATATACAAGTGTCACGCGTATAGTATCTGTCAACTAGACGGATCTATAGCGGGAGGGGCCCCAGCTACTTTTGTGACCGAAACGATTGAGACAGTTGGGGAATCACATAGAGACCCTCAGGTTCATTGTAGCCCCTGGCATAGAATGGCCCCTCATACTTGGACTACCCTGGCTCCGTAGATGGAACCCACGGGTTAATTGGAAGATGGGGGTTTTGCGCATTCGCACCAAAAATCCAGGACTAGGAAAAGAAGAAAAACCCCTAGAGGATGGGACAAAACCCGAAAAGGCAGAAGTGGCCATGGGTCACATTGAAGGGGCCAAGCATCGGTTCGAGGTTTGGACTGACCATAAAAATTTAGAAGCATTGAAGACACCGCGTAAACTGTCACCAAAACAAGTTCATTGGGCACAGCACTTCAACCGGTTTAATTTCACTCTGTGATATCTTCCTGGAGGGAAGAATTTCATGGCAGATGCATTCTCCCAGAGGATGCGTGGTGGGTCAGGAGTGGGATGATCCAGTTGGTCTGGCCAATCACTGAGTCGAATTGCTTTGGCCACGCCTCCTCAGGTCTCCATTGCTGCCAGTTTATTTGACTCAGTGGTTCTGACCAGACTACTGCTCACTCCTTTCTCTTAATAATTAATTTCACTACTTGCCTGGTATCTGGGTCTGAGCGTGCTGGCCGCTTCAGTTTTTGGGCTGGAAATGCCGCCGCCAACATTACCACCATATAGCGCTACCTAGCGAGCCCTCTGAGAGCGGAGCAGCTAACATCGCGCCGCCTGCTGGTTTGAAGCCTCACAGACCCCCGTGAGTAAGGGAGTGCTTTGTCTCTCCTGAAAGCATGAATACGGAGCCGCCGTTTCTGCCGCCTCCTTAGCGAATTTCGGCTGGGGGGCGTGGATCCTTTGGACTTGCCGCAGCCGTCTCCTGCTTCGCCCCCTCCCTTACGGCAGATTTTTTTCGGGCAAGCGGACTCGCCAGGAGTTGCAGCAAGCCGTTCCGCCTTGCCGTCATCAGCGCCGCCGCCAACGCCGCCGCCATTACAGCGCGCGTCAGCTGTGAGGCGGGAAAGCGAGTCTTCGCCTACGAAGCGTCGGGGGTGTTTTCTTCTCCGCGATGGCTTCGCCTTCATCTCATCTATCATCCAGGCGCTGGGTAAAGTGTTTGAGCCAGAAAGGGGCAGATTTAATTGTTTGGGGCCTCTCCAGTGTGGTTTCTGCCGCTCTGACGGTTTGCCTGACAACCGTTGCGGCGGCCATTTTGTGCCACGCTCACTGTTCGTTTTGAAACCTTCTTCTAGCACAGCCATTTTGTGACAGGCTGGCTGTTGCTATCATAGGCGGCCAATTTACATAGGTTACTTACTCCTTGTTGCTGCGAGGGCACGTTTTTTTCTTGATATCTTTGAATAAATGGAGAAATTAAAAAAAAAAAAACCAAAACAAAGGACCATATTATTAACCTACCTTGTTCTTTTGCTGTGTGTACAGGTTCCAGAGGACATCCTTCTTCTTCTTTATTATGGCTGACCAGACCTCCAAGTCTAGTCGCAAGGCCACAGCTAAATCTCATTCCTCAAGGAAGTCACACCATGATGTCGCTAACCAGCCCGCCCTCAAGCCACAGGCCTCTGTGCGGGAGGACATACCAAACCAAGAGATTAATGACGACGCTGACCTATCTGGGGCCCTGTCCCCAGAAAGACAGGACAGATTCTCTGTCAGCCCTGCTCCCTCTCCTGACAAAGCGCAGGGTGATCCTTTCGATTGCTCCATTGAGGCCCATCAACCCGCTCCCCCACAGCGAGACCCTGTTTCATCCAAGTCTAACCTGGAAAACCTTCCAGAGTCCGTGCGAGCTCTGGTGGCAAGGGCCATCTCCCATGGCATTCAGGCTGGGATTAAGGAGCATCGATCTGCCTCTATACTTTCTGAGAGCCTGCAATCCAGGCGTTCCCGGGTTTCGCCCGCTGTTAGTCTGACTGGGTCTCCTCCTTGTTCTCCCTCCAGGTCACGTGACAGCGTCGATCTGGGCTTGGAGGACGACTTGCAGAGAGAGGCCGACTTGTCAGATGACGAGACATCCGCCCCAGATGTTCCAGCCTTTACCGGCCTCTTTCCACAGGGGCTTTTCAAATCTCTACTGCACAAGGCTAAGGTAACGTCGGGCCTTTTGGCTACTCCATCTGAGCCAGCAGCTTCGACTTCTACTGCCAACGTGGGTATCTTTGCTGAACCAGTCACCGAGCAGCTTGTCGTTCCTGCACCTAAACTTTTCACTGAGGTGGTACGTAAACAATGGGCCAACCCGTCTGCCCTCCCCACCCCAGTGGGTATGACCGACGAAACTACAATATGGACCCAACCTTAATGTCCATGTTACAGGTACCTGCAGTTGATGGGCCGGTGGCGGCTCTCGCGTCCTCCTCTCCTTACATTGCAGGAGACACTTCTGACGACCTTAAGCCTGAGGACCGTAAATTCGATCAGTCCTTTAAGAAGGCTCACCAGGCCTCAGCCTGGGCTATTCAGGCTGCTACTGCAGCCTCCTTCTTTTCTCGTTCATCCTTGTTATGGTTACAGCAGCTACAATCTAGATTACCGGCCCAAGATGTCAGGGTCCACCAGGACCTGAATAAAATTATTGCGGCCACACAATTTACATCCGATGCCACTCTTAACGCCGTGAAGTATGCCTCTCGCGCCATAGCATCGACCGTTACGTCCCGCCGGCTCTTATGGCTACGGCAGTGGCCGGCGGACCTCAAGGCCAAATGGCGACTAGCCTCAACCCCGTATTCGGGGACTAAGCTGTTTGGCGAACCCCAAGAGCCCTTACTCATAGAGGATAGGGACAGAAAAAAGGTACTGCCTTCTGTATCCAGAAGAGCCGACCGAAGGCCTGCCCCGTATTATCACAGATCTGCACCTCATCCTTTCTCACAGGACGGGGCCAGCCAGAGACCATATCAGCAGGGGTCCTGTTAGGATTCTATATGGTGTATATAATGTTAGAACCAGTTGTCCAG
>WNWU01013629.1:6349633-6427734 GCA_012654045.1 Ptyas mucosa | reverse complement strand
GACCCACCCCGCATCCTCCGGAGAAAGGGCGTTCACGGTAAGACCAACGCCTCCTCTCCAGACTGCCTCAGTACAACAGCACAAAGAAGGAGGTGGTGCAACTTATCATCCCTTCGACACAACTAGCAGTGCCAGTAACTACCAGGGCACAAACAAGGACCGATCCGGCCCTCTCGGGCAATTTTTCCAAAAACTACATGAAGCCCTGAAAACGGACGAGTGATTCAAAACCCACTCAAATGAATGCACCCTCCATGATGGACTACCCTGAGTTGGGGCAAAATTGTATGTGCCTGCCAGCTTAAGAACGACAGTATTGCAGTACGCCCATGACGCCAAGGTTGCGGGACATTTTCGTTTTGTTAAAACTTTGCAACTCGTCTGGTGGCCTGCATTCAAAAAGGACATAGAGGCATACGTAGCAAGCTGCCCGGTGTGTGCCTCCGCTAAAAGACCTCCAGGGAAGTCCCCTGGCTTGCTTCAAAGTGTGGCTAGGCGAAGGAAATATCCATGGATTTTATTGTTGACTTACCAGAGAGTGAGGGGTGTACAGTCATTTGGGTAGTGACGGACTTATTTTCCAAACAAGTGCATTTCATCCCTTGTGCTAAAATCCCTTCAGCAAAAACCCTTGCCAAATTGTTCATTCAACATGTTTATCGACTGCATGGAGCTCCAAAACGTATAATTTCAGACAGAGGTGTACAATTTACTTCCAAATTCTGGAAGGAGTTTTTAAAGTTGATAGGCTCCGCCCAGGGGTTAAGCTCCACCCACCACCCCCAGACGAATGGGGCTTGCGAGAGAACCAATGGCGTGCTAGAACAGTACCTGAGATGTTACATAAACTACCAACAAGACGACTGGGTGGACTTACTACCATTTGCAGAGGTGGCCTATAATAACTCTATCGATAGCAGCACCAGGTTCACTCCATTTAAGGTAGCATCGGGCCAAGACTTTGTTCCTATCCCCGACCTTCCTCAGGATGACCCACAGAATCCTTCCTTGATTGAGTAGATTGAGCAATTTAGAAGTACTTGGGCAGTAACTCGAAAAGCGTTAGATGAGGCCCACCAAGCACATAAATCTCAAGCTGACAAAAAAAGGTGTCCGGCACACGTGTATGAAGTGGGTGATAAGGTTTACCTTTCCACTAAATATTTGCAGACCTCTCAAAAATCGAAAAAGCTTGGGCCTAAGTATGTGGGGCCTTTTCCCATCACTAGACTTATTAATGCAGTCACAGTCGAATTGGAGCTACCTAAAACCTTGAGACGTATCCACCCGGTGTTTCATGTTAGTTTACTAAAACCAGAACACTTGTCTCCTTTGCGTCCAGGTCAGGACCCTCCCCCCGTCCCCATTTTAATAGAAGGGGAGCAACATTTTGAAGTTAAAGAGACCCTGGATTCTAGAAAGCACCATGGTAAGGTGCAATATCTGGTAGCTTGGAGACATTTCCCATTATCGCAAGCTGAATGGGTGAATAAACGTGATGTCCGGGCACCAAAGAAAGTACAATTGTTTCACACCAAATATCCTAATAAACCCTAATATCTGTGTTATATTGTTTTTTTGTTGTTGTTGTTGTTTCCTCTTTCCCTATTTAGGACTAACGTCTCTGCTGCAGAGGGGCCAAATGTCAGCCTCCGCCTTACTGCTTGGCTGCCATAGAAAGGGGGAGGGGGTAAAGTGAAACCTTACTAGATGAAAGCCTGCTTAGAATGGGAAAACGAAACTGCTGTTATCGGCCAACCGTCGTGACATTCCTGATTTTTTTTTTAAAAAAATAGTCTTTATTTACATTTTCCATTAAAATCACACATAAAATAATATAAAGAAAAACATATAAAACACACAGACTGTCAGCGAGTTAACTTGCATTTTTTCATCGCTGCCATAATCAAAGAGGAAAAGGGGGGGAAAAACGGAGCGAGCAGTACAGTTTGAAATTTAGTGCTTGGCATTTGAGATATTGTCCTTCTCCCCCTTCCTTAATAGATAGGGTTAACCAGGTGATGAAAGGGAGGGGGACATTCCTGTGATCTGAAGCAGTTGGCAGAAGAGACTGACTTGGAAGATGGCCAATGGGCATTGAGATATTGTGAGGCAGAAGGGGAGGGGTTTGGTTTCGGAGAATCAGTTTTGGCTGCATATGAGTTTAGGTCGGATCGTAAATTCTTTAATAAATGAGAGATTCATCAAAGACTTTGTGTTTGAGAATGAAGTTTATTTGAGATTACGCCGAAACCTGACACAGACATTACAAATGACACACATATAATAGGTACTAATAGTACCTCACTCAATATACATTCAATGTAATTACATTCAATATACATTCAATATTCCAGGGGAGTCAAAGCAATTCCTTTCTCTATTCATTTCCCTTAGGTCTAACCAACCTCACTTATTCGTATAATATAGATTTCTCCTTATTAACCTTTTCACTTTAATTTAATTTATCATTTTCTTTTTTCTAGCCAAATATATACTTTTTCCCAGGATAAACATGTTTGTGTCTGGTCTTTGTCTTTTAACTTTTTAGTTAGCTTGTCCGCTTCCGCACAGTCCAAAATCTTTTTTATAATTGTTTCCTCAGGTGGGGTATTCTGATTTTTCCAAAATTGTGCATAAGTCAGTCTCGCTGCTGTGATAATATGAATCGCCAAATACCATAGATCTTTCTTGATATCCGGTTTGGATCCGAGCAAGTATGTCTCTGGTGGCCAATCAATTTTCACATTTAGTATCTCAGCCATTTTTTTATGACCTTCCAAAATTTCACTGCTTTTGGGCACGTCCACCATTGATGGTAGTACGTGCCTTTTTCTAAACCACATTTCCAGCATACCGCTGATTGTCCTGTAGCCATTTTCGCTAATCTATTGGGGGATAAGTGCCATCTGTATATCATTTTGAATATATTTTCTCTATATGCTGTAGAAACTACTAATTTCATGTTCTCCCACCATATCCCTTGCCATTTGTCTAAATGAATTGAGTACCCAAAATTTTTCCCCCAAGCAATCATCATGTCCTTAATTATTTCATCCCCTATCTCTAATCTCATTAATAATGGACTTCCGGTGCAGCAGTCAGAGTGGAAAGATCGGCACGGCATTAGCTCCGCTAGACTGATCGATTTTCCAGATCTCCGCGGCATTTTTGGTGCTGTTCTCAGCCCCGGAGAGGTTGGAAGAGCAGAGGGGCTTTCTTTGGAGGTGAGGAGGAGGAGTGCGAACCCCCCCGCATCGAAGTATGAGCTCCGAGGATCCGTAGGACGCGAAGAAGGCCACAGAATAGCAGCCCCGAAGCCTGTGACACTGCAGTTTTGACCGGCTCGGGGAGGCAAGGCAAAACGGAACCAAACGGAGAAAGAAGAAGAGGATTTTGAAGAGGGAAAAGAAAAAGAAGAAAAAAGAGGGGCTGTGCAGCGACTGGAGAAGATAGCAGCAGCCTAGTCTATAGGTGAAAGAAGTATATATTTCTAGGATTGTAAACATCTCGCTGCTGTGGAATAGAGTTAGAGTACAGTGAAGTAAAAAACAATAACTGTGGCTTTTTCACGTTAAGAGGGGAATGATTAGGGGGTAAAACTACTCCTCCCCCCCTCCCAGGAACATTAATAGTGAGCTCTTTTCGATTTAATGTGATTAATTGATGAATTGTATTACTTAAGTGGATAGAGTTGATTAATACCCTCCTGAAGAAGTGAATTGATAATTTTTATATTCCTAATATTTATTAATTGTTTATAACAGCTTTGGATTAATTGATGATTAATTGATTGTTTATTATTACTCTTCTTTTTTTAATTTATTTTTCTATTGTATTATTGCTATATTGATTGATTTATTATTTAATATAAACTATTGTATTAATATACATATGTATATATTTATATCTAGATTGTATTTAATTATAGAAAGATAAGGTAAATTAGATGAGAGGAATAATAGTATAGGAGTAAGATTGAATAATAGTGAGAGCTTAATCAAAGCGGGTGTTAAACTATATAGAAGAAACAACACTTGTGTATGTTAAGGTGGGGAAAACTCTTTTGTTTAGCCAATATGTCCACTATGGTTACAGCTACAAAAGTGGCGAAAAAATACATACCTTCCACAATGGTACCTTCCCCGATAACCACTCCCCCAGGGGCAAAAAAGTCGCCTGAAAAATTACCAGCAACAGAGAAACCAATCACAATACAAGATATGCAGATGATGTTCCAAAACATCCAAGAAATTATGGAAAAAATCAAGAATCAATTGCCAAAAACTTTGAGGATTTAAAATCTGAGATGAGTGGGTTAAGGGCAGAAATTACACAAGTGAAAGAGACTCTGGGAGAAATGAAAACAACCATGTTAGAACACGAAGAACGATTGACAGAGGTGGAAAAAACAGCTGATAGAGTTGAAACCCAGTTTGATGAATATGAAAAGAAATGTGATCAAGCGGTGGGGAAACTCGAGGAGGAGATAGTCTTTCTGGAGATGGAGAAATCCGCCTTTTTTTTATGTCTCCAAAATGTGGTTGACGATAAAGAGGAACAATTGGAGGAAATTGTAGGAGAAATAATTGCTGAAGTAGTGGGGAGGAAAAAAGAAGTATGTGGAGACATAGATGAAGCATATCGAGTATATACCAATTACGCGAGGTGTCACAACCTTCCCAGAGAAGTACATGTAAGGCTGACGAAAAAAGCATTAAGAGACGAAGCACTTCATATAGCCAGGGACCAGAATGTAACATACAAAGGAAGACAGATTATAATTCTTAAACAGATCCCCAGAAGAGTGAGAGAGCAGCGACAGAATTACCACTTCATAACCGCACAACTGAGAAAACATAATGCACCATACCGATGGTTATTACCGGAAGGACTTTTAGTGACATGGCAAGAACGGAAAATTAAAATTGAGAGTTTGGACGACGCACAAGACTTCTGTGAAAATTATTTTGGACATGGCGAAAGAGAGAGAGAAAGGGAAGTAGGCAAAGAGGGTCAGAGGAGTCAGAAAGAAGAGTGGAGAAAAGAGAGAGGGGCTCAAGTAGAGCATGGAAAAGGGAAAAGAAATGGGAGGAGGGGGGAAGAAGGAGGAGTGGAGGAATACGGGGTAGAAACTCGATTAGCAGCCAAAACTAAAGGGGCGAATAGATAGAAATGAACCAAGGAGTAAGATTACTTACGGTAAATGTTAACGGTCTTAATGCCTCAATGAAAAGGAGACGCATTTTATTGAAAATAATTAAAGCCAAAACGGATATAACATGTTTGCAAGAGACACACATTAAATTATCACAAATTAATCTGTTAAAATGCCCCAAGGCGGGGAAATTATTTGTAGCAGCTTCAGAAGAGAGGAAAAGAGGAGTAGCTATATTTGTTAAAGAATATCTCTTGCCAAAAAAACTATTTGCAGACAAAGAGGGAAGAATACTGATATTAGAAGTAGAATTATTACAAAAAAAGATACTCCTGATTGGAATTTATGCGCCTAACACCAAACAATCCTCATTTTTTCAAAGAATACGAAAAGAAATAAGAGAACGGGAATACGAGCAAGTATGTATTATGGGGGATTTTAATGCGATTGTTAATAGAACACAAGATTATAAAACAGGGAAAAATACAAAGAAAGGGAATAAAGGCCAAGACAAGAGGACTTTGCCAATTATCTGTGAAGAAATGAGAGAGGAATTGGGATTGAAAGATACTTGGCGAGAATATAACCAGACTAGAGAACAATTTACATACTATTCCCCCAGACATGGATCGTGGTCTAGATTGGATATGGTGTGGGTGTCACAAGAAATTAATTCCCAAGTGGCAGAAATTAAAATCTTACCAAATGATTGGGCGGACCACAATCCAGTTTTGATAGTATTAAAAAAAGAGGGGGAAAATAGAAGGAGATGGATGATGAGAACAGAAATCCTACATGAAAAGGAGTTTGTACAAAAACTGAAGACAGAAATATCTCTTTTTTTTCAGGTTAATAAGACGCCAGGAATGCCATTACAAATAATTTGGGACGCTGCTAAGGCTTTTATAAGAGGTCTTCTTATAAAACAGACGGCCATTAAGTATAAAAAAGAGGAACAGGAAAGGGGTGAAATAATAAATTAATTAATTAAAGCCGAAGAACAATTACAAGATAACCCACTATCTATGGAGGCAAAAGAACAGATAACATTCTTAAAACATCGACTTAATCTTTTGGAGCTGGATAAACTAAAAGATAAGGTAAAAATAGCAAGGCAAAAATATTTTGAATCAGCTAACAAACTAGGAAGATGGCTCACATATAGACTCAAAAAAGAAAAACAAAATAGACAATTGAGCAATTAGAAGATAAGGAGGGAAATTTAATAAGAGACAAAAAAGGAAAGGAAAAAATTGCAGTGGACTTCTATAAAGAATTATACAAAAAAGAAGAGATTTTAGTAGGTGCGATAAAAAATTATATAGAAAATTCGGACTTACCTAAAATATCCAGTCTCACAAGAGAAATATTAGATGAGGAAATTACCCTAACGGAAATTGAAAGAGCGGTGAAGAAACAAGGGAATTTGAAAACGCCGGGCACAGATGGATTACCAGCAGAACTTTACAAAATAACATTTGATATAATGGGAGAACACATGAAAGATCTTTTTAATGAAGTGTTGGGAAAGGCTGAAATTCCTCTTTCATGGAAGGAGGCAAACATTAGTTTAATTCCAAAAGAAGACCCCCCTCGTCAGATATAAAAAACTACAGACCAATATCCTTCCTGAATTCTGACTATAAAATTTTTACAACTATTTTGGCAACTAAAAGGATTTTTGAATGATTTCATACACAGTGACCAGAAGGGGTTCTTACCAGCCCGTCAACTAAAAGATAATTTGAGAGTCATGTTAAATATATTGGAATATTAGGAAGAACACCCAGGTAAACAAGTAGCATTCGTTTTTATAGACGCTCAGAAGGCTTTTGACAGGGTAAACTGGGAATTTATACTAACACAATTAGATCATATGGGATTTGGACAGAGATTTACCAATGCTATAAAAGCTATTTACTCTAAACAAACGGCCAGACTGTTGATAAATGGGGATCTAACAGAAGAATTTTATATTAATAAGGGCACAAGACAAGGCTGCCCTCTCTCTCCCTTACTTTTCGTTTTATCATTAGAAATCCTTTTACGCAAAATAAGAAATGAAGAAAAAATAAAAGGCCTTAGAATTGGGCAACAGGTATATAAAATTCAGGCCTTTGCTGATGACATGGCTTTCATATTAGAGGATCCAATAAAATCTGGCACATACTTATTAGAGACGATCGAAGAATTCAGGACGGTAGCAGGATTATTGATTAACAAAAAGAAAACAAATCTATTAACAAAGAATATATCAGAGGAGTATAAAAAGGAATTACAGGAAGTAACTGGGTTGAAAATAGTTAATAAAACTAAATACTTAGGGATTTGGCTATCGGGTAGATGCTCAAGTATACAAGAAGACAACTACAATAAATTATTAATGCAAACAAGAAAAGACTTAGATAAATGGGGCAAAATACAGCTTTCATTGTTAGGCCGAGTAACAACAATTAAATCTTATATTCTCCCAAAATTTAATTTTTTATTTCAAACTGCCCCAGCGAACCTACCCAAAAAAATTTTCATGGAATTAAACCAAACAGTAACTAAATTTATTTGGCAGGGAAAGAAACCACGCATTAAAAAAAAGATGATGCAAGAAGTAAGAGAGAGAGGAGGTCTGGGCCTACCAAATTGGGAGAATTATTATTCAGCAGCCTTGTTAGTGTGGGTAAAAGAGTGGATTACCTTAGACAATAACCGGCTTCTTAAATTAGAGGGACATGACCTACAACAGGGTTGGCATATGGCACTTTGGCGAAATGGTACCCCACAAAGTAAATGGTTTACTAAATATTATTTAAGGAATATTCTAGTTAGAAATTGGGACAAGATTAGCAAAAAATATTATAATAAAACACCGTGTTGGATATCCCCAACAGAAGCAGTAACATATCCCAGACTTTATAACCCAACAAAGAAATTAACATACAAAGAGGTACTGAATGTACAGGGAAAACTCAAATCCAAACAGGAATTAAACTCAATAGGAATACAACTAGATTGGTGGACATATTTGCAGATCCAGTCAAAATATAAAAAAGATAGAGATGGGAGAGGTATATATGTAGAACCACAAGAACTAGACAAAATTTTGATGGGACAAGAAAAAGGAATGATTTCTAAAAAAGTGACATTCCTGATTGATGTCAGACGTGCTGCCACCTGACCCCTGAAAGACCTGTGGATTGGGTGATTTACAATGGACAGTGGGAGGGGATGATTTGTATATACAAGTTTCGCGCGTATAGTAATTAGTTTCAGCTTTGATATGGTTGTGTTCAGTCTTTACCAGTAAAAGTACAGTTCTTCATAACAATGGAGTCTGGTTCTTTCTTTCCTGGATTTTGAAGGAAGCATACCTGACACTACTATTTTCCCCATAACAAAAATCCTGTGAGGTGAATTGAGCTGAGAGAGACTGGCCACAGTTACCCAATTGGCTTTCATGGCTAATACTGATTTGAACTTATGGTCTTTCATTTACTAGCCTGATGTCTTAACCACTAAACCAAACTGGCTCTTGATACTTTTTTTTCCTTATATTTTCATAATATAAGGAACTACTGATAATTCAATTTGCAATGGAAGCCACTTATTCCTTTTTCTACCCAAATCTCATAATTGGCGGGATTGGTCCAAAATAGAATCCTTTCTATTGTCTGCCAACTATATTCACAGAACATACAAACTAGCCCTTATTTGTTAAACTTGGGAGTGTTTAGTTTATGAATTAATGTGTCAGATGGAGTCAGAAAATTGAGTAAACCAAGTTGATAATGAGGTAATATATCATGTGAATACATCACAAAGGAATAAAAGCTGTGTCTTGCTCATTCATTCTATCTCAGTAGTCAAGCACATTTTTTCTTGTGTGACCTGAAGAAAGCACAAGGAGGAAATGTTTATGTAGAGCTATCCCAAATGTGCTTTTCCAAAAGGCAACTAGATTTCTTAGATTTTTTCCTTGAAATTGTTCTGCTTCCCATTCAAAAAGCTTCTTCAGTTCTGACCAAAGAAGCTAAATGTTTTCAAGGGGGAAAAAACCAATCAAACAAACAAATCCAAAGATAGTCCAGTTTCTTTTTCGAAAAGCACCTTTTGTACCACCATGACGTGGATGATTGAGAATTTACAATCTATAATAGTAGGATATATAATGCACATTGAGGTAATCATACTATTTTTAGTGCACCAGATACCATATCTATACTTTACTGCAAGACTCCAATGACCATACAATGGCAGGAAAAGGATACAATAAATCCTAGTTCATTGCTGCCTACTCTGTCTATCCAGAACTTTGCATCCCAGATGTTTTAATTCTGTTTTATATGATTCCACATATTTAATCATACCTTGGCTAACTTACCTCAAGAGTTACAAATAACTTCCTTGGTTTTCAGCTGTATCTGAAGATGCCAAGAAATTGTATCTGGGTCATTTTATTTAAAACCATATGTTCTGGGATCAACCATAAACTCACCATACACTCACCCAGTACCTATTATGCAACCACATATTTGCTAGTCTAATTATGTTGGCAAGCATAGAGCTATTCCAATTCTAAACTTGCCACCATAATAATACCCATCTTTGCTTTAGAACCTTTCAGTCATTTTATCTACTATACTATAAAATGAGTTTGTTATTCTATTTTAGGATGCATTGATAAATTAATGTAATACAGGTGATTAAATGATTACATTTTTAAGAATGGTGATATTTTTGTTCATATATTAAAATATGTGATGTTATATAATGATACTACATTTGCTTGTTCTTATTTCCTTATACTGTATAGTATTTTCCACTTCATTTCCATTGCTTATTTTTTCTACAATGTGCCAGTAGCTTGGGGGGCCAAGGGGTTATTTTTACTTTTTACTTTTTTCCAGGAATGGATATGATAGCAGTTTTTAAAGTTTTGTTGACTTCTGAGATACGCATTCCTAAATGCAGAATAAAGTAGTATGAAACATGGCCAAATTACTTGTGTATTTTATGTTCATTCTTCCCGGATACATACTTGACCTACAGAGGCATTTGATACATTCAACATGCCATTGTATGATGCAACTGTATAAGGAAATATTCAGAAGGGAGTAGTCAGAAGGGAAAAATGCAAAGCAGACCTACAAAGATGGATTTTATCATCATTCATCATTCATAAACTTGTATGACTGTTTATCTCTAAAGTCAAACAGCGAATCTTACAAAATGCAGTTACTGTCCTTCAGGTATTTTCAAACATCTAAGAATATTGCAAGCTTAAGTTGTAAAACTGGGCAGAAGAAGCATCCAATGTTTATTAAATTAAGCTGATGTTTAATATTAATTAACCACAGATTTTAAATTTGCCTTTCCTAACCTTGTACTCTTTAGATTTTTAAACTGACATTTAAACTGATCTAAAACTACTATAAGATTTAATCTAGCCTTCTCTAACTTTGTCTGGTTTAGATGCCGTGTAGAAATTTTAATTGTCCCAATATACACAGAGAACATTCCAATTTGCACATTAGACTAAGCTAAAGAGTTAATTGGTATCAGCATCAGTAAGCATGCTATATGAAATCAGCCAGTTTTGGTTCATTCATAAACCATAGATAAATAAGTTAGAAATTATCTAAGATATTGACTTATCTTAGATAATTGATATTATCAATTGATATAATCACATATCAATTAATCAGTATTATTAATTGATATTATCACATATCAATATGATTGATATGTGATGTTACATCACATACCATTATTAAGGTACATATATTTATTTATTATTTTAATTTACCATTTGTTCATGATGACTCTGAATGACCAACCATCATCTCTTAAAGAAATTTAAAAAAAACCCTTCCATAAAGAATACTTTAATTTTTCTAAGAGCTACGAGCAATAAAGAAAAAATTCACAAATCATATCTCTCTTTACATCACAACTTACCAAGATGCCTTCCTCCTGGGCCAGATGCAAAAACCAGATTGTAACTGCCTAAATCAGAAGGGAAAAGGTGGATTGTATCTCCCAGGAGGATAATTGAAAATGCTGTATAGAATACCCTTTCCCCTGAGATCTGATATGTCCTGATCCTACTATGCTTCTAAAGCAAGTATCTCCAACCCCGGTCGGTGTCCTGGCACCAGCCCACTTCATGCCAGCAACCAGTCCGTGCAAATAAGTGAAACTCAAGCTGCGGGATACACACAGCATGCAAAACCACACCCCCTCTGGTCCATGAAAAAACATTTCTCCATGGAACTGGTCGCTGGTGCCCAAAAGGTTGGGGGGCACTGTTCTAAAGAACACTTAAACCTGACTGTTCCCTGGCATTGGGATATATGAGGTCAGGGTGGGAATGTAGGTGCATCAGAGAAGTGTGGTTACAACATCAGATTTTTTTTCTATTTTCCTGATTGCAGTCCCTCAGAAAGTCTTTGATCCAGTCACAGATGGAAGAGGGAAAATCCAAGTCAGTCAGCTTTTCCATAAGGATGCTCGGCAGAATGGCATTGAAGACTGAGCTGTATCCTATGAAAAACATCCTGACATAGTTCCCCAGATGGCTCGCTACAGAATGTAAAGCAGTAGCTATAGCGTCATCTGTCAACCTATTCCCCCTGTAGGCAAACTAATATTTATCAAAATCTGGTGGGAGGCATGTCCTAAGATGTTCAAGAACCAATCTCTCAAAGCACTGTAGCATTTCATCACTACAGACATTAATGTGATAGGTCTGTAGTCATTTCGGCGGTTAATTGCTGTTTTCTTTGAGACTGGTACAATAGTGGCTGCTTTCAAGCATGATGGAATACAGACCGTTTGCAGGGAGATATTAAAGTCCTTGTTTGGACTCCTGCTAATTGATCGGCACAATTCTTTACCACTATTCCCAGCACCCCATCTGGGCCGCAGCTTTGCAAGGATTCACAACCTTCAATACAGCTCTCATCTGGTGTTTGTAGAAAGTGAGTGGCTGGGAATCCGAAGGCCGGCGGGCAGCGGCTACAGAATCTGGTCTTTTCATCTCATAGCGGGCGAAGAAGGTGTTCAACCAATGAGGCGTCAGTGTTGACGGTGTTCCTCGTGTTGCTCTTAATAATTAGTTAGGTGCTGCAGTCCATGCCACACTTGCTTCAGGTTGTTGTCTGTTAGATGGTTCTCCACCTTGTGTTTGTATTGTTGCTTTGCCATCTTAATGCCTCTTCTAAGGTTTGCCCTGGCCTCTCTATATCTCTCACTGTCCCCTGCCTTAAAGGCAGAATCCTGGGCTCTCAGAAGCATCCATATCTCGGCAGTCATCCAGGGTTTACAGTTCCCATAGACTGTGATGCATGCTGTCTGCTGTTACGCTATCAGTGCACACTTTGAGAGTATGGCATCAGTACATTCCTGCAGGTCTTGATGTTCAAAAAAATCCCACTCAGTGGTTTCAAAACAGTCCTGCAGCTGACCGAGAGCACCCTCTGGCCAGGTTTTAACCATTTTCATGGCTGGCTGAGTTCTTTTCCTGACGGGGACATACTTTGGGCATAACAGGAGTGAGATATGGTCAGATGTACCCAGGTGGGGAAGAGGGATTGCTCTGTATGTCTGTTTCAATTTGGAGTACACACAGTCTAAAGTGTTCTTCCCTCTGGTGGAGAACTGCACATACTGCACAAATTTAGGGAGAACTGTTTTTAATCTGCTTGATTGAAGTCCCCAGCCACAACAAAAGCGCCCTCTGGATGAGTTTGCTGCTGCCTGGAGATGACATCATATAGCTTAGAAAGTGCCATGCTGACATTGGCATCAGGTGGAATATAAACAGCTATAATGATTATCATGGTGATTTCTCTATGCAGATAAAATGGCCTACATGTGACAGTCGTCAGTTCCACATCTGGGGAACAATAGGTATAAATTATTCTGCTGTTAACACACCAGTTACTATGTATATAGATACCAAGTCTTCCTCCCTTGCTCTGACTGGAGTCGCCATTTCTGTTGAAGTGATAAGTAACACAGCTTGTCAACCCCACTGCTGCATCAAGTACAGATGGATGTAGCCAGGTCTCTGTTATAATCATCACTCAGCTCTCACGGAGAAGCCTGTTTGCTGCCATCTGCAGCTCTAATTCGTGAATTTTGTGGACAAGAGATCTGGCATTCGTCAAAAAGACACTAGGCAGTGCTAGTCTGTGAGGCTGCTTTTGAAGCCGAGCCAGCAGACCAGCTCTACAGCCACGCTTTTGTTTCCTCTCCTTTTGCTTTCATCTGCGCTTCCCCGACCTGATAACAATCCATGGAGATCCTGGAGGCCTCACCATGCAGTTCGATATATTGTGGGACTGCTGAAAATCGCTGGTAATTTCAGAATGATTTGTGAGACTGATGTTTAGCAGCTCTGCGCGGGTGTAGGCAAATTTTGCCTCTTGCACTACACTGTGCATACACATCCATACACACATTATTCCAAGCACCACACACCAGTATCGGAAGCCCAGAGCCACCATGTGTGAATGCGCTGCTTTCTTGTTTCCCTTTATGACCGGCCTTGGAAAAGCCTGCCCTCACAATCCGACTCCCTTTCTTCCAGTGCTCATTCAGGGAATCCTGGGAGCGGCAGCATATTGCATGCTTTTCACTCCAAGCAGCCTGGACTAGAAAATGCATGGTTGGGGTGGAGGAGCAGTCCTCCTTAACAAGCTCAAAACTGTTATTGCTGCTGCAAGCCTGGGTTCTCTGCATGAGTGCTGGAAGTCCAGTACTCCGGTGCACTCGTCTCTGATTCCCTCTGTGACTGGCCTTGGAAAATCCTGCCCTCATAATTGCATGCCTGCAGCCAGAGCTGGGCTTGCAGCAGCAGCAACAGTTTGGAGCTTGTTAAGAAGGACCACTCCTCTAACTCTAACCCAGAGCCGGGCTTGGAATAGCAGCACATGGACTTCAGGGCAAACAATCTACTCCTCAAGCTCCCAATGTCCGAGCTGGTGAGTTGGAAGAGAGATTCACCGTCGTGCTGGTGAGTACATACTAACCAAGTAAGCTTCCCCCCCCTCTCCATCCCAATCCAGCGTGGCGCAGACAGCCCAATGGAGGCGGAAAATGGAGCGTTTCCATTGGCCCTTCTCTTTTTTCCCCCCTAGCCTCCTTTTGCCAGCATTTGGCAGGCAGACTCGGCAGGCAGTCGCGACCTTTAGATGGGGTTTTGTCAGCCCAAGGGTGGAGGGGGGAGAAGAGTATGTAGGAAATCACCCTATCTCTGCAGCATCGGTCATATGACTGAGTGGGCATGGCCAACTCAACATCACTCACAGTAAGGTGCCCCCTATCTTGCCGTGAGTGACATCGAGTTGGCCATGCCTACTCAGTCACATGACACCCCCCCAAGACATGCCCACCAAACCAATCACTAGGAAAACCAGTTGTTAAATTACTTGAATCCCACCACTGGCCATGCCCACCCAGCCACACAACCACCCAGCCACACCCATCCAGTCGCATGATCACCAAGCCACACCCATCAAGCCATGCCCACAGAACCGGTTGTTAAAAAATTTGAATCCCACCACTGCATGAATTTCAAGATTCTTACATCATAGTCATTCTGAAATTATATTGTTTTCAGTTTGAAGGGGTCTATCATAATCACCATATGTTTTTTAGACATTTGAACAAATTTCTTGTCCCCTATTAATGGTTAGGGGAAATGAAGGAAAATATTTGGAAAATATAGATTTAGGTGTACTATTATGTGTATCCAAGAGTCAGTCTTCTCTCTGATTCTGTTTAATATCTACCTGAAATCTCTAGTGAAATTCATCTGTTGATTCAGAGTGATTATGTTCAGTATGCTGACCTTACTCAATTATATATCTCAAACCTGGACCAAATATATAGACCAATGATGGCTAACCTTTTTGCTGTAGCGTGCCAAAAGTGGGGGTCGCGTGGGGGGTCATGGTTGCGTGTGCCCACACCCATAATTCAATGTGCCCCACCCTCCCGCGTATGCGCATGTGATCCCCCCACACTTCCTCCTGCTTTTGGTACGCGTTCGCACGGTGGGCTCAGTAGGCCCATTTTTCCCCTCCCCGGGCTCCAGAGGCTTTCTAGGAGCCTGGGGAGGGCAAAAACAACCTTCTCCAGCCCCCCGGAGGCCGAAAACAGCCAGTTTCCCAACTTCCAGTGGGACCAGAAGGCCTGAAAATCAGTTGGCAACTGCATGCATGTGCGCTGGAGCTGAGCTAGGGCAACCAATACGGCTCCGCGTGCCACCTGTGGCACCCGTGCCATAGGTTCGCCATCACGGATATAGACTTTCAGCATGAAATAGAAAAGAATGCAATTATGATTTATGGTTTTGATGAAGAAACAGAATAGATTATAGAAAAAGGAGAGTTATGTTGTAACCATAGAGTAAGAAATAAATTTATAAATTGTATTTATAACTTATGTAAAGATTGGAAGCTACTAATTTGTATCTTTTTTCTTTCTTTTCTATCTTTTTACTTTTTTCCTCTTTTTTGCACTTTTAGATTTCTCTTTGATTTCTTCCTTCTTCTGCAAAACTATTCCCCATTGCTTCTCCAGGTACGTATTCCATCACAGATAACATATCTATTTTAACCTTATTCAAATAAACCAAATTTATATTACTTCTTTTACTTCTAACAATCTTAATCTTTAATTCATTTCAATAATGTCATAGAACATGATTTCTTTTCATATTTTTTCTTTGAGCCATGGTGAGGCTATGGTTTGAGTGCAGTACTGCAAGCTACTTCTGCTTACTGCCAGTCGTCTGCAATTTGGCAGTTCGACTCTTACCAGGCTCAAGGTTGACTCAGCTTTCCATCCTTCTGAGGTGGGTAAAGCGAGGATCCAGATTTTTGGGGGCAATGTGCTGATTCTGTAAACCGCTTAGAGAGGGCTGTAAAGCACTGTGAAGTGGTTTATAAATCTAAGTACTATTGCTATTGCTATTTTTTCTCATAAAATACTTCAAAACTTTAACAAGTCTCTTTTGTAAATCCAATAGAAAACCATATCTCCTGTTGTCTAGGCCTATGGAATACTCCTCTCTCTGGAGGTGAGGCAGATCCCCACTCCCCTGGACTTCAGGAAAAGCATAAAAATATGGCTCTGTAACCTTGCTCACATAGGAGCATGCAGTCATGAATCTGGTTAGTATACTGAAGTCCTTCCCCATCTCTTAATTTATTTTGACAATTGTTTTTTTTAAATTTTATATACTGGTTTATGCTTGTACTATTTTATTGTATGCTGCCTAGACTTACTCTACAAAGAAGATAGGCAGTTGTTAAATATGATAAATAAATAAAAATAAATTCCAAAACCTTATTTAAAATTTATCTGGTTCTTTAGTTCATATAACTTTCTAAAATCAAAATTATAATTATCCTTTTGACATTTATTAAAAAAAAAGTTCTTAAAATTTGTAATTAAAATTTTATTTCAATAAGGATTAAAGGAATATCATCTGGTGTTGTCAAACTTGTGGATCCAAAAGTGTCTCTAGCTGAAAAACAGTTAACAAGCAATTTCAGAAACTAATTAGAAAATGAAACATTCAAACTTTGTATCTTTTCAAGGGTGCTGATCAGTAGTGGGTTTCAAATCCCGGAGCTACCGGTTCGCTATCGGTAGCGCGTGGGCGCGCTTGCTTGCTTTGTGAGCATGCAGTGCATCTGCGCATGCGCAGAGCATTTTGGATGATGGCTGAGCGACTGGGCAGCCTCCCGCTGCCGCCACTACCGGTTCACCCAAACTTGGGCGAACCAAGAGCAACCCAACTCACTGCTGATCATGATTTGAGCAAGAATGCTATTCCCTTGGTTCTCAGAGTTCTAGAACTATCAGCGACTGCTGTCTTTCAACCTTCTCATGAAGAGCACTTGTGGATGATCTGAAGTCTTGTCAACCTGACAGACAGAAAACACGACAAGATGAATTAATTTTATTTTCTTGTAAGGCCACGTTAACAGAATATTGCAAATCTAAAAGTACAAAACTCTGCAATCTCTTTTCATTCCTGATAAGAGTGGTTCTTTTTAAAGTTTCTTTCTGTGCCCCTTACATGGTTTTCTGATCATTCCCTTGGCAGCATCTCTTTTCCCCATCTTCCAAAGTCATTTTCACATTTCATTACAAGTCTTTTTCTTGTTAGGAGAGAAATTTACAAAGAGCTACTCTGTTCACTGTCTCTTCATTCTGCCATGGTTGTCACTTCCATTTTTTGTGGAACTTTTTTTTTTCCAGTCTACAATTTCTTCCTCCAGAAACACAGAAGTGGTGGAAGATCTGATTAGGTGCCTAGATGCTATAAGAATTTATGTGGAAAGAAATAGGCTCAGTGGGGACTAAGAGGCAAGAAGCAGAGCATGGGGTGCCCCAGGTATGGGAGCTAGACTAGGTCTCTCCAAAGTCCTTAAGAGGCCCTGCAAGCTCCTCTTAATGACTTACACATGGGCTTAAAACTGCCTCAAAGAGAGAGGGGATGGGAAAGGGCTGTAAATGAAACAATCATGTGGACACTTCACTTAAGTGCCTTAACAACTTACAGTGAGGACCCTCCATTAAAGTTGTGTGACAAGAACTATCTGAAACATGATGCAGCCCTTTGAAATGAGCTATAAAAATTTTTCTTTATTTTGACATAACATGCTATATGAACACGAAATGTTTGGTTCAATAATTAACATTTTGTACAGTCTCAAAAAAATCTCGCATTCTTTGCCTCTTTTTAGATTCATATTTATTAATAATTGATTTTACTACAAGTACTAGAAGTAAAGTCTTTTCTATTTTAGCTTCCTAGATAATATATCCAGAGTATAATCAATTACATTTATTTCAGTTTCAGGTTATTAGGATAGTCAGTGCTGTTTCAGGCCTGTGCCAGATTGTTTTCTAAATGAGGCTAGAGAAATATCCCATTCTTGTGTTTTGGACACTTCTGAAAAGATCATTATATAGGGAAAAGATAGCTATCATGATCTCAGTTGTGGATTTCTAAAATTTCTATTCATGGTGCCTCTGCTAGTAATTGATAGATCCATTATGACATTGTAACCTTGCTAGGCACCTTATCTGAAAACTATTTCCTACCTGATACGGAGGTTTGCCATGAATATTATGCTCAACATTTAACCTGGAAAGCATATTTAAATTTATACACGTCAAAGAACCTTCTGAAAAACTGTTTATCAATTTGTTAATTATTTCAATTATGCAGAGAAACATTGGAAGGTATCATCTGCAAATCTGCGGGTATTGATATTACTCCCAGAAATCTTAATTCCACTTTTGATTCATCAGCTTTGCCTTTCACATGATGTGTTCTGCATATAAGTTAAATAGGCAGGGCAACAGTACACAGCCAGCCCGGCTTGTTGGAAGAAAAATGTTTTAAGGGCCCGGCGGAAGGCACGGAGGTCATGGATTCTTCTTATCTCAGGGGGCAGCTGATTCCAGAGGGTAGGAGCTCCCACAGAGAAGGCCCTCCCCCTGGGGGTCACCAGCCTACATTGCTTGGCTGATGGCACCCCGAGGAGACCCTCCCTGTGGGAGCGCACGGGTCGATGGGAGCTTGTCGGTGGCAGAAGGCGGTCTCGTAGATAACTGGGCCCTATGCCATGGAGCGCTTTAAAGGTGGTAACCAACACCTTGAAGCGCACCCGGAAGACCACTGGGAGCCAGTGCAGCTCGCGCAGGAGCGGTGTTATGCGGGAGCGCCATGTAGCCTCCGTAATTACCCGCGCGGCCGCATTTTAAACCCAGACAGCTGACCATACTGTTTAATTATATCCATCAGAACCTTTGCTGATTCCACTGGTTGAGTTAAGGTCATAACCAAATCGTCTGCAAATGCCCGTACCTTATATTCATAATCTCTAACTTTAATTCCTCTATCTCATCTATATTACATATTCTATTCAACAACAGTTCTAAAGTTAATATGAATAATAATGGCGATAAGGGACATCCCTGCCTTGTACCTTTTTCAATTTTGAAAGTTTCTGTTAAACTGCCATTAACAATTATCTGAGCTGTCTGTTCTTGATATATTGCTTTTATAGATTGCATAAAGCAATTCCCAAATTGCATCCTATAAACCACTCTCAATAAAAATTGCCAATCCAATCAATCAAAAGCTTTTCCCACATCTAAAAATATAAGCACTGCAGGGATTTGGTTATTCTTTTCCAAATATTCCAATATGTCAACAATTTGTCTTACATTATTTTTCATTTGCCTCCCTTGTATAAAACCAGATTGATCAGCATGAGTCATTTCGATTTCTAAGCTCATCTGCCAGAAAAGCATGCTCTTTCTTGGATTTCAACATTTTAGGTGATATTTCTTTGAATACTGCCACTTCTTGTCCTGCCACTTGCAGCTTATTTTTATAAGAGGCTTGTAAAATTTCATTTCTAATCCTTCTGGTAACAAAGTAGATTACAACATCTCTTGGTAATTTCCTTTATCTGGCTATCCATGAGTTAATGCGATAAATCTGATCAATTTGCCATTCAAGTTCTCCTCTGGACTCTCCTATAAACTGTGCCAGAGCTTCCACAAAGATCTCTTTCAAGTTTTCTTTGGGATCTTCTTTCAAACCTCTTATTCTCACAGCAAGTTCCATCATCTTATATTGTGTCAACATCACTTCAGCTTCTGTTTTGTCAATCTTAATTTGTGTTTCCTCAAATTTACCGTTCAGAATCTCATTAGCTTGAGCAACCTCTTCAATTCTATCCTCTACATAATTAACGTCCGTGGAGTGCAACAACTATGTCTTCCCTTATGTGTTTATTTCTTGTCTTAATTATGTCCTTCATTTCTTCCATTTGATCTGAGATTCCTTTAAATGCAAATGCAATATCTTCTTTAAATCCTTCTTTAATTTCTTTCATGGCTTCCTGAAACATCTCAAGTGTTAATATTTGTGATTGTGGTTGTGGTTGTGATTGAGCGTGTGTATCTGCTGGGGCCCATAAAATTTGCAGCCTAGAAGTCTGGGCAGGAGAACTTCCCGCACTCCCTGCTTTAGGCAGCCCTGATTTTATCTGCTTTGAAGCCATTTTAAAATCCCACAGTCTCAGAATCAGTTCATAAAGCCAGTGAAGAGAAACCAGAAAATCTTTAAATTTTAAATCCCAAAGTCTAACATACAGAATTAAATCCAAAAAGTTTTTGAGCGGGGCTGGTAGCTGAAAGGCGCTAATGAGTTAGCAAGTCAGTAAAGACTTTCTTCTTAACTTTCACTTTCATCTCTTTGTCTTAACAAGCCAGCGCCATCTCCCCCCCTTTTCGGCTTCACCTTGTAGGCTCAAAAAGAAACAATGTTCAATGGAATTAAGGTATAGATACTTGCAATTATGTAGCCTCCTGTCTGTGTTCTGCCTGCTTCAATTCTCAATTTGTTTCAATTTCGTAGCAGGGGTGGTTGCAGAGTTTCGCTCTGCCTTTTTTGGCAGAGGTGTCCCAGCTTTGGCGCTTTCCCAGGCTCCTGGGGAGATCTCACCTTTTGAGCACCAGAATTAATTCTAGGGCTCTTAGGGAGCTCTACCCTGCACCGGGCTGCTCTCTTTCCCCTCTTCTCCCAGGGGGGAAGGTTCTTTGCTGCTAGACAGCTGTTTTTCCACTGTTCTAGCGGCTAACAAAGTCACGAGGCTAGCGCTCAACAAAGGAGCGCCCACAACGTCTTGCGGAGCCGCCGGAAATCCCATTTAAGGAGACAGTCTTATCTCTTCTATAATAACTATTCTCTGGAATTCTGCATTCAATTGGGTGTATCTTTCTCTTTCTTCCTTGCCTTTCGCTTCCCTTCTTTCCTCAGCTATTTGTAAAGCTTCCTCAGACAGCCATTTTGTTTTCTTGCATTTCTTTTTTTGGGGGATGGTTTTAGTTGCTACCTCTTGTACAATGTTGTGAACCTCTGCCATAGTTCTTTAGGCACTCTGTCTATCAAATCTAATTCCTTAAATCTTAAATCATTATAAGCAACTCCCATACACCAAACATCTCCCCTGAAGACATCATCGAAGATGCTTCCTACTTTAGCATTCCAATCCCCCATGATGATAAGGACATCATTTTTTGGTGTTAATTGTATAAGGTGCTGTAGAACTTCATAGAACCAGTCAATTTCATCCTCTTCAGCACCAGTGGTTGGGTCATAGACTTGGACTACTGTGATATTGAATTGTTTGCCTTGGATTTGAACTGAGATCATTTTGTCATTTTGGGGATTGTATCCCAGTATTGCTTTTCCTCAGGAGTGAAATGCTCCAAGGTCTGCTACCTGTTCTCTTTGCTGGTTTACTAAGCACACTCATATACAGTGCGCACCAAACTCACGCTTTGCACGCATACGCATGAGGCGCTACCACACAGCGCGGAAAAAGGAGGCTTAAGAAGCCTTTTCTAAGGTAAGTAGAACAGTGAGGGGGGGGGACCAGCTTTGCTGCGTAATTTAGATTCACTACAAAGCAGGATTTCCTGCTTTCTAAGAAATATAAATCACGCGACACAGCTGATCGTCGAAAATACTGGTTTGTCCGACCTGGTAGAATTTTTTTACTACCAATTTGCCTGAACCAGTAGCTTTTATTACTACCAGTTCGGATGAACCAGTCCAAACTGGTAGCATTTCACCCTGCTTTCCCTAGTCTTTTATTGACTATGAAGGCTACTCCATTTCTTCTGAGGGATTCTTGCCCACAGTAGTATACCTCATGGCCATCTGAATTAAATTCACCCATTCCTGTCCATTTTAGTTAGTTGACTCCTAAGATGTCGATGTTCAGTCTTGTTATCTCTTGTTTGACCACGTCCATGGTCAAATCTTAACTTGATTCATGGATCTTACATTCCAGGTTCCTATGGAAAATAGATCTTTACAGCATTGGACTTTCCTTTCACCACCAAATACATCCACAGCTGAGTATCCTTTCGGCTTTGGCCAGTCACTTCACTCTTTCTGGCGCTACTAGTACTAGCCCTCTGCTCTTCCCCAGTAGGATATTGGACATCTTCTGACCTGAGGGGCTCATCTTCCAGTGTCATATCTTTTTGCCTTTTGGTACTGTCCATGGGATTTTCATGGCAAAGATACTGGAATGGATTGCTATTTCCTTCTCCAGTAGATCACATTTTGTCAGAGCTCTCTGCTATGACCTGTCCGTCTTGGGTGGCCCTGCATGGCATATTTCATAGCTTCATTGAGCTATGCAAGCCCCTTCGCCACAACAAGGCAGTAATCCATGAAGAGGTTCAGCTGATTACCCAAGACCAAATCAAAGTTATTGAAAAATACAGGTGTTTTTTTAGTTTTACTTTCTTTCTGACAGAATGGATCAATACTATAAAAGTAATACTGATTTTGTACTATGGACTTTGTAAATGAACTCAGGACTCTGTCAACCAGCCAGCTAACTCTGAATAGAACAGAAGATATCTGTATTTGAGATATACCCAGACAGGGATCTATGGGAAATAAAGTTGGGTAGTTGCTCAGATTGCTGCTTTCTTCCAGGGTAAACTTTCCTGAATTAGAATAGAAATAGAAAGCATGTAGACAAGGGCATGCATGAAATGAAACCCTCAGCTGCAACACATTACTTCATATCTCTATTGCCCTCAGAAGGGTTAGAGAATTCCAAAAATCTTATTTTGCATGATTTCTAGAAATTGATCACTTACAAATAACTTTTCAGCTCTTTGGCCTTATAAACGAAAGACCTGACAGCTGTTACTTAGCGAAAAGGTGTCTTTTCCTGCAATTCTTTGCAGAACTCTTCATACAATATGGTCACTTATGGCTATCCAGCTAGTGTTTTAATAGAAGACTAGTTTTCAATGTGAATTTAAAGTGACCTGTCTAAAAATAGGAGGAGGATATCTAGTCTGGAAAAAAAAGAGAAAAGATCTTTCAATATATTCTTGTTATTTTGGTATACACTAGTTTTTTAAAAAAATTGGCACTGCTGTCAGTTTTTATATCCCGAAAGCCTTAATCTTTTGACTAAAATTGAAACTAATTAGTTGTTGAATTCATTTGCTATATGTAAAACCTACAGTGTGTGTAAGCACAGTGGATTGTGGGGAATATGATTGTCACACCACAAATAGAGATTTTAACATTGTGAATCAATCAGAACATAGAAAAATACCAAGCCATGTTTAATTTATGTACATCTCACTGAATAATCCACTGTTGAGCTTATTTGCTAAGACATAGGCCCAGTTGGGCTTTTGAGTGCATGGCAATAAGGTCAAGCGCTTATTTCAGGGTTCAAAAAAATATAAGACAGGATCTTATTTTCGGGGAAATGCAGAATGTGCTATCTGTTCAGCTTTGTAATTACTGTCAAAGTATTCTTTTCTTGATTTTTCTTGATTGCTAACCTTCAAATTGTAAGGCTCTGATTAGAGACTTTCTTAGCACTGATGTTTAGACTATTTTTGAGCCTCTGGGAAGATGTTGAATTATATCGATAGATAATACATTAAATAAAGAATTAAGCACTTTTTGTATGATAAAATTGGCTACAATCTATAAAAATTGGTAAACAGGTTCTGCAAATAAACAGCTCAAGTACTGTTATGAAAATGTAAATATAAACTATTGGTTTATATTACATTTCTCTGGTAATAAAATCAAAGCTGACATAATATGCATGTTTAAAATCTATAAGGCAGATGAATATTTCTCACTGAATAGGTTAATCCAGCTGGCTTTCAACACAACTACTTTCACATTGTATACCAACAATGATAAATTATACAAAAATTCTGGGGCCCATGATTTTGCAAACTTTTATCATCTAAATGAGCTGTTCCCAATCTGATCTCCCTCTGCTATATTTGGACTACATCTCTGAGAATTCCATCCAGCCTGACATATGGGAATTCTGAAAGTCGTAGACAAAACACAGACTGGAGAATGCATTTCATAAATTAGATAGACTTCTGATAAAATCAAGTTCCTGCTTATTTATGAAAGCTTAAATCCCAATGTAGCTGGTTACCCTTGAAGATGCTACCAGACTCCACCTCTGTTTACTCTATACTGTTTCATATATCATGAGATTGCCTTTTATGTAGAAGTTCAAATGCCATATTTGTAGATTTCATGGTTTAATTTCCATGAATTACAAGTAGTCTCTGAGATACGACTATGACTGCCCATTACATAGCGCAACAGTCATTAAATGAATCTGCCATCTAACAATCCTTCCATCACTGCTGTCCCCAGTGAACCATAAAATGAAGTTGCAAATTGTTAAGTGGAATGTCAGGTCCCTTTTGGGTGGAAGCCTAATACAGGCTCAGATCCACCTGCCTTGAGCCTCCCAAGGCCTCCTCCACCTCCAACACACCCCAAGCTCCACTTCCCACACCTTGGATCTCAACAGACCTTTTCCCACCCCCATTTGTTCCTCCCAGGCCTTAAGCCTGATTCCCACCCCATCAGTCCAAACACCCTTCTCCTCACTTTACTTTTCCAAGAATTCCACAACCTTCCAGAGCAATGAATGACTTTCTTCTTTGTGTGATTGCATGGCAGCCATTATTTTGTCCCAACCATAAAGCAGCCATTATTTTGTCCCACCCATAAAATGGCAGCCAAATTTGGGTTGCCACTGCATGACTCAGAGACAAACTAGGTTCTGCTGCATTAACAAAATCTGCACATTGCAGCATTCAGAAGCTTCTGCAACATAATGCAGATCTCTCTAAGGTAGCAAAATGAAACCATTTTCTGACAGCCATAGAAAGGGCAGGAGGAAATGATGGCCTCACACAAACAGGCCAGACAAAATGGCAGCTACATTTGGATCACTGCCGCAACATGTCCTGCCCTATTTCCCATCATGAGGTCCAGAAAGCTTCAAATGGTAAGTTTGGAGAGTTATAGGCCTGTGGGGAGAAGGCCCAAGTGTTGCAGAGTGCTGGTGGGATGGGATGGGGGACAGGCAGGAAGGTGGGTCGTAAGTGTGAATGATTACAGTTCCACTGCAGCTATCTTAACTTTGAAAGGAGGTCTTAGAATATGTAGCTTTTGGGGCTGGATCTGTCATAATTTCCTAACACTCATTAAATGGCTACCATACCTCAAGTATTACCTGTATAGCACAGCAAGGTTTTAGTTGCTACATTCAGTGCAATCAGTCCACTGAAATTCAGTTTCTTAAGAATCATTCAGGTTTTACTGATTTCATTGGGCTCTTCTAGTTATAAGATTAAGCCCTATTCTGTGATGCTCTATTTGATGTATTTTAATTATAATAAATGAGCCATGTTATCATTTTAAAATAATATTTCTTCTGCTCAATGATGCCCAATGAACCATGCTACCATGTAAAGTGTTAAAAATAAAACAACATGCCTGGATATGCTATTGTACACTTTTCCTCTACTCCCTTGTGGTGTCAGTGATAGTCCCATAGTGTTTGTCTTCTCCATGGTCACAAGCACACGTATATCATGGCACAAGCAGTAAGCAGAGCAATAAAAAAGCAAAGCTTATTTTTTGGCTTTCAGACAGCAAATATATCCCTGTATTCCCTCCAAAATTGTAAGCCTGATTTGGAGAGGTAGTAGGAGCTACCACAGATAGGGAAACCATGAAGGCATATAATTTATGAAAATACGTTGCAAAGAACAATATTGGTATCCTGGAAATCATGATTCAATTGTTGGTTTGAATGTAACCACTTGCTATTGCTTTAAAATAGTTAAGAATATGAACCTTATTAATCATATTTATAGCGGTAGATGAAATTAAATATTGGATCAATAAAATAAAATGCAATTTCTATTTTAGTTGAGTTAATTTTCAATAAACAATTTAAAGGTTTTGTTATAGCTCTGCATGATCCACCCATAATGGCATACCAAATACTTTGAAATATTAGATCAGCTTTCAGTGATAATAACTCAGAGAAGAGTCTATTCTCTTATTACAATGGGAGCATTTCTATTAATATTATTCTCCTGTAGCAAAAAATGTTTGGGCTTCTATGGGGGTGCCTTCCATTTGAAATCTTGACTGTAATGGAATCACAAATATAATCAGAAAAAATAAAGTTATTGCTGTTTTTTGCTTTCAGTGTGCATGTTTTCCGCTATAATTCATAATTAAAACACTGGAAGGGGAGGGGAGTTTCCACTGAGACAAAATTCAAAGACTGTTCCCTCGCTCTATGATACTACATGACATGTCAAATAGCCAACAGTAGCATATAAATTGAAAGCAAGGACTGTGATGATAACCTGGTAATCTTACTGGAAAAACTGGCAATTAATTTTGGTTTTGCAGATTTTTACAGTGTTAGCTAGTATAATTGCTATTCTGTTCTACCATAGGAAAATGTAAAACAGCAGACAGCTATGAGGTGAGGTGTTCTAGTTTCCCACATTTCTCATACTACTTAGGAAAGCGGGAAAGAATTAAAGTAAGCAAAATGAATACAAAGGCCACAGTATAAAAAAGCAGATATTGTGGCTGAAAAAAAGATACAGTAATCATTTCCATTAAGGATTTTTGTCTGTTTCATATTGACTAGTTCTTCTGGCAGGCATCAATCTAATATTTATCCAGTGGTGGTGATTTCTAAAGCAGCCATTCAACTCATCCAGAAATAGACTTCCTAGCTGCTTATAAAAGAAGCATTAGACCAGAGGAATTGATTAACAGAAATAGCAGAAATGTCCAGAAAAGAATCAAAAAGTCAAGATGATAGTATCATTTTAACCATGTGATTAAAGTCCAATCATTTTTTATATGTGTCTGAAGGTACAAGGCTTCAATCACAATGTTATAGCCACTGTTTTGATTGCAGGTTTGTCAAGAAGACAGACCAGTTTCTAGTTTATTTTCGGTAGTCTGTAAAATAGTTATTAAAAGTGTAATAGAATGCCGCTAGTATATCACAATTACTGCATTTTGTTTTAACTTTGCTTGTTCCTAAAAATTCAATATATAGTTTAACACGAACACAAATAAATATAGCACAAGCATTACATTTTATAGTATTAATTTCTAAAATATAACATCATCTATACTTAAATAATTGATTTGTTCCTGTCTGATTCCAACAATAAAAATGTGTAACTTTACATAATATGAAGTCTACAATTCACTTGGAAGACCTTTTATATAAGCATTACTGAAATGCATAGAAAAGATGCTGGACAAATTAGTTTTTCTAGAAGATTTATATTCTAATCGTCTGTTTATATATAGCCAGTAGTGAGAAACAAAGCACCCTAATAACAATTCAAAGTTCCATAGAAGAAATATCAACCAGGGTCGCTGTGTCTGAATATGAGTCATTTCAGTAAGCTAAAAACAGAATAAGACATGAGAGCCAAACATATTAATCTCTGGGAAAAAGAAGCCTTATGGGAAACATGACAAACTGTATTAGTAAAACTTTATACCCATGGCTTCTTTAATTGTAGAAAACAATCTTCAGTTTGGATGGACCTCATCAAATGAAAAACAGCATCCTGGGATTTCGGTTTTTATGTCATCCATATAAAAAGTGACATTAAGTTTACATTTGCAATATTTTGAAAGGACTAATGCCAAGTAATGTATCTGATAAATCCCTTCCTGCTTTGGGGAATAATCATAGTTGAACATTTTGTGCCAGCACTATAATAACGTATTTGTTGGCTTACCGAGTAAATAGTGGGGAATTGTTCTTTTTTTAAAAAAATGTAAATATATTTACATGTACTATATTTTAATAGAATGTTTGTACTTTAAGATTTACTGCACTTTCCATCCTGTCACACTCCTCCTACTGCTTTCTAACTGTGGAGCATGAAGCTTTCCTTTTGTTAGGTTCCCAGTTCCCATTACTGGGAGAAACTGTGGACTCTGGACAAATATAAAAGAAACTGTAGCTCAAAGTCAAAATAAAAATTGTGTGCAGATGCTTCTAGGTTCAGTGCTCTTCATGCCAGTTCATTTTCAAAGTAAAATGGGAAATATTATTGTCTAATTTATGGGTGAAGAACAACAGTATATAGTTAGTTATCTTAATAACTCCCAAATCCTTTATTTTAGGATTAAAGTATACAATATACCAGACTTCTTTTATCTTCTAGATATGCTAGACTAGAAATCCCATATGTGCCAACCAACACTGGATACAACATCCAGGAAGCCTACACAAGAATACCAATGTCTCAGAAATAAAAAAAAAATACTTAGATAATCTAAAAGTAATAGTTGTAACTATATGGCAGTGTATTAGTCATTTTAGGGTATTTTTTTTCACTTGAAGCTGAAATTATTAAAATAAATAAAATGCCTGGTTATTAATATTTATACAAAAGTAGGTACTATTCTTATATTCTTCACTATTATTCGCAACTTTTTCAATGAGCCATAATTAACTTGTATAGTTTGCTTGAAACAGGGTGCAAGATTTTCGTGGCTAGCCATTTTGGGGGGGAAAGCCCCCAAAGTAGCTAGTGCAGGAATAGAGTACTGAGTGGGAAATATGGAGGGTATTATTTTTTAAAAAGTGGTTTACTCCTTTTTTAAATTTCAAAACAGTATCATTCCTGAACATTTTGATTGTAGATCAATGTCTCTGGATGATATCAGATTAATGGCTATACTAAAGGCTAGCTTCATAGACTGGAAGCTCAGTTTAGATCCATCATTACCTGTGTGACATATCAATTATGAAACTACTTGAGTAGAGAATATTATGCAACACTGATAATTCTAATAAACTTCTCTAATTAAATTGTTGAATTGGACACTAAATAGATAGGAAATTGGAGGGACAGAGAAAGGGGAAAGAGGCCATATTTTATTTTAATGGCTACCAGTTTCATCACTTAGTAGATAAATTGCAGCTTGTTAATTTAATCTGCTGTAGTATAATCATGACAAAGGCCTTTAAAAAGATTAAGGGCATGAAACAAAACAATAATCATTTCCACTAACGATAAATAGAAAAACATACAACAGCAAATATTTGAATGGAACGATCTGCCAATATTGAAAGATCAATGCACAGACTTAAGCAAACTATCAGAGCACTTATGAAGTTCATTAAAATAGCAGTCTTTAAAGAAAGCCCTGTACTTAACAGCACCACAGACTCTCATGGGGGAAAAGGAGGAAAGAGATATATAAAATATTCATTAGATAATAAAGTATGATTACAGTTTCACACTACTAGTTTATAAGTAAGCAAATGTTTCTTTTGTCAAATATTATTTCCATAAGTGGTGCTGAAATTGTCCTGCTTTATAATTACAAGTGGTCCTTGACTTATGATCATAGTTGAACCCAAAATTTCTTTTGCTAAGCAAGACAGTTAAATGAGTTTTTCCAACTTTTCTTTCCATTGTTGTTAGGACAATCACTGAAGTTATTAAGTGAATCATTTGGTCATTAAGTGAATCTGACTCTCCTATTGACTTTGCTTGTAACAAGCTGACTGGGAAAGGTACCAATGGTGATTGCTTGTCCCCAGGGCAGTGCAACTGTCATAAATACATGTCAGTTGCCAAGCATCCGAATTTTGATCATGTGACCATGGGGATGCTCCAGTGGTTATAAGTGTGAAACGTAGTCATAAATTACGTAGTCATAAATTTTTTCAGAATGGTTGAGGATTACCCGTAGCACTAAGACAGGAAAGTGCAAAAGAAGGACTTGTAAAACGAATGTGCATTTAATGGGTTTTTCTAATGTTGGATCCCAGGCATTCTACATGTTATAATAGCAGAACACCTATGCATTTTATTCAGTTTTAGTAACTAATAGATTCCATAAGATAGCAAACAAAATTTATTCTTTTGTTATCATAGAAGGCTAAATGTGAAAGGTATAATGGGAAACACAGCAGTTTCTACATTTAGCAAAAAAATCTTCTTCAGGCATTCATCTGAACATGGGATGATTTTAAAATGGGGAGAAGACAAGTGCTGACATTTAGTTTCTAAGATTTCCATGACCTTTTTGCAAGGTCTGGGATCCAGTAATACTTGGAGGGCTGCACTCGCATGTATTACATAATTCATCACATCTCCTAGCTGGATATATAAAGGTGCACAAACAAGGGAGTGTTACCCTCACTATATTGCCACTTTTAATTCCCACAAATTCAGATACCAACTTCCTATCACTACAAAATGTGGCAGTACAGCCTTCCCTACTGAGCATTTCAAATCCTGGTTGGAAATAAGGCTTGCTACCAGTAGTTATCTGTTGGGTAGGAAAATGCAGAAGTGATGGAATATGTGAGTGACGATGTTATTACCTGGTGTTACCTAGTTGGGTAATGAAATATCTACAAGCAAACAACCCAACTAAGAATTCCACATAGGCAACAATGCCATAAACAAGGGTTTAAAAAGAGATGTTTTTATAAAAAAGCAACAGCCAGATGGTGAATTGTAACATTCTACCTGCTATAACATCTTGAAGTTCATAGTTTCTATTGTATAGGTATTGGTGTGACTTCCATATCTTCATGATGTTAACCATTGACCTGTGTATCTAAATGTGACAATATGTCTTATTAAGGTCATAAAAGTCCACATAATTAACATCTCATAACTCCTATGAGGAAAGATGGAAAAGTTCAATTTGCTATATGTATAACAATAAAATTGTTATAAACGTATAACAATAAAAAAAAATTACCTCCCATCTAAGACCGTCAAGATATGTTTGCATTACCATTTCTAGAATTTCTTGCCAGTATTATACTTTATCTATTCTTTTCATCTAAACAATGCTGTGCTTTTCCTCTTCATTTTGGTTGCTATGCCAGATTATGTTATCTCTGTTCTTTGAAAAAAAAGGTTTGCTTTCTTTTTAAAATTATAAACGACATACTACAGTACATACTCAGTTTACATGAGAAGCAGTTTATAGGTTGCTTAAAAGTGGTTTTAGAAATCAAATGTAGATGTCTGCATGCTTTAAATATTAATAAAAGCCAGATACAATAATAAAAATGTCCAGCCTCAAATCCTAACTTCCATTAAAAAATCCATCGTTGGTAGTATAGTAAAAAAAAAACCTTCAGATGAAAAAAAAACCACAGAAAACAAATTGTTTTCCTAAAGCTTCTAATGCAGGTTGCAATCACTGCCTAAGTGTTAATGCAGTCTAAAAACTTGGAATCACTGGAGAAATGATGCTATTCAAGGAACCCCAGACCACCCCAACGATGCCCTTGAAGTGATGTCCCGGTGCCTGGAGGCCGTGCGGATCTGGATGGGGAAGAACAGGCTCAGACTCAATCCATCCAAGACTGAGTGGCTGTGGTTACCGACGTCCCGATATAGTCAGCTGGTACCATCGCTGACTATTGGGGGCGAATCATTGGCCCCCACAGAGAGGGCGCGCAATTTAGGCATCCTCCTGGACTCACGGCTGTCCTTAGAAGACCATCTGATGGCCGTGTCCGGGAGGATTTTTCATCAGGTTCGCCTGATCCGCCAGTTGCGCCCCTTTCTGGATCGGGACTCCTTACTCACGGTCACTCATGCCCTTGTCACCTCCCGCCTGGACTACTGTAATGCTCTCTACATGGGGCTCCCCTTGAGCAGTACCCGGAGGCTCCAGCTGGCGCAGAGTGCGGCCGCGCGGGTGGTGATGGGAGCGACGTGGCGCTCTCATGTGACACCGCTCTTGCGCGAGCTGCACTGGCTCCCGGTGGTCTTCCGGGTGTGCTTCAAGGTGTTGGTTACCACCTTTAAAGCACTCCATGGCTTAGGACCCGGGTACTTACGGGACCGCCTACTACCTCCAATAGCCTCCCACCGACGATACACTCCCATAGAGAAGGACTCGTCCGGGTGCCATCGGCCAAACAATGTCGACTGGCGGCCCCCAGGGGGAGAGCCTTCTCTGTGGGAGCACCCACTGTCTGGAACGATCTCCCCCCAGAGATTCGGCGGATCCCGGACCTTCGTGCTTTCCGCCGTGAGTTAAAAACTTTTTTATTCCATCAAGCGGGCCTGGCATAGTATCTCCCCTTTTTATAAGAAAATTTTAAATTGTATAATCCAAATTTTTAGATCTGGGATTTATATATTTTTTTAAAAAATGGGTTTGAATTGTTGGGCAATTGTTTAATTTGGTTTTAATTCATTTTTAAATTTTGTATTTATGTTTTTTATCTCTGCCTGTTCACCGCCCTGAGTCCCCTCGGGGAGAAGGGCGGTATATAAATCAAATAAACAATAAACGATAAACGATAAACGATAAACGAACATTGTTTTTTTACAGATGTACTTTTCTAGCTATTAATACTATTATGCCTGGTATAGTCTGTTTTTCTATAGCTTAGCAGCAATTTAATTTTAAATACATATACTTTTGCTGAAAAAGCTTGCTGAGTAAAAATTAAAATATTCTCATGATTAGTAAATAAACTATGAGTTTTATTCTAATTCAAACTGTATTAAAATTATTCTTTCTTTGTTATTAACAAATAGTTTCTTCCTTTTTGGCAGGCTCTTGGACATTGTGCATATGCAAACCAAAACCTAAAGATGAATGACACAAATAGATAATTATCTTATGATCTGCTATAACTAACTCTTCTATTTTAACAATAAATACAATCTATCCAAAATGAGATAATTGAATCCACATCCGTGTGTGTGTGTGTGTGTGTGTGTGTGTGTGTGTGTGTCAGCAGCAGAATATTCTAATCAGAAAAAATGAAATATTAAATATTTGTTTTACAATATGAAATCTATAGATGTCATTGTGACCAACCCTTCCTTAGGACACATCTGTTTCCCTGCTCACTGACTTTATTTTTTAAAGGATGTTTTTAGTATATAATTAGAAAATTGACATGCTGCATAGCCAAATACCAACTTCAAGCATCATTTGCATTGCACAGGCAGTAGTTAGAAAAACAGAATGATAGATATCTAAAGTGCAATGTTTATTTGGAAGTGTGCTGTTATGTATACAGAAAAGACAAAATGAACTAAGGTGATATTGAGCATCCTGGAGGGAATGAATTAGTATTTGTGACTGATCATCATGGGAACCATTTTTGTAATAATGTCCATAATATGTTCCCAAAGTTTCAAATATATCCATTAACCCAAAAAGATTAGAAACAATGTGTTGTATTAAAGGCAACTAAATATATTGCATTTGTCAAAAATAACCACATTGAACTCCAATTCCAACTTCAAAAATTATAGATATCACTACACATGAATCTCTGTGTAATCATATATTTCAAAAACAAAAAAGGTGTTTTATCAACTTTCTGAATATTAATAATAAAATAATATCTCACTTATCATTAAACTAACTACAATTGATAATCCTATTCCTTTCTGTCCAGGACTATTCTCCCTTTCTTACTTAATAGAATTATTATTCAAGGATATTGCAATAAATAGTTTGATATGACCATATTCTGGTAGTTTAATTTCTATTGAAGAATATAATTTTAAAAGCACTTAAGGGAATTGCGACGCTAAAATTTCTGATCTGGGTTCATAAATGTTAAGTATGACTTATGGATCAGCTCTTGATTTTACTTGTAGCCATGGTATTCTGGAATTGGAAGTGTACATCAATAGAACATAGAGGTAGATTTCCCATTTAAATGCTGAATGCCACGTTGCTAGGTAACTGTCTTCTGATTATACATCCAAAGACTCATGAATGGAAGAAGAAACTATATTTGTGTATGCAGTATTATGTACTTAGTGGCAGAACATATCTCACAGTGCCAGATTAAAAAGTATTAGGATTTGTTTTATATAAAGAGTAATAAAGAAAGCATAAAAGTTAAGAGTTAAATGGGCTTTTATGTATGCACTTTATGATGGGCTTTTCTGTATGCACTTTTCCTGATTTAATTGTCTTTTGCTAAGTCAGAAACAGATCTTAAAAGAATGGAAATGACTTTCAGTTACAATAGTAGAAGAGCGTCTTTAAATCCAAGTTTAGATGCTATTTCCTTCAGCTAATAAAGATAAGCAAAACTTTCAAGAACCATTATGCCCAGATATTTTTTGTGTCAAGAATTAATACTATTTTCTCTTTGGTTATGAAACTATTGCTTCTGCAAAGGTTGTTCAACTGGTTTAATTGTCATGATAAATTTCAGTTTTCCTCATTTCCCTTTTCTCTTTCCATTTTTATTAACCAAAGTTTTTCTGATAAAATATCATTAAGGTGAACATCAGTCTTGTTGGTGTGACAACTTCTTTCCCAGACAGATGCACAGTATTTGGCAACAGAGTATACTAATCATTGTGCCACTATACACAATGTTTTTGCCTGTGCTCCCTGACTGTTTCCATGATTTTCCTAAATCAAGTGGTTCTTGGTTTTCAATTTTTGTCCAATTACTTCAAGGTGTTTTCTAAATGTAAGGAATTAGTCAAAGGATTATTCTGAGATATTTTGGATGGCAGTTATGTTTTATCCTCTTTCGACAAAAAGATTTTATTTATTTGTTTGTTTGTTCGTTCATTCATTCATTCATTCAATTTATATGCCGCCTTTCTCCGGAGACTCAGGGCAGCTTACAATGCATGTTTTTAAAAAAACCATTATAAAAACATTTAAAAATTAAAACATTAAAACCCATTCACACCATTCATGGCCAGATCTCACAAGATCACAACAGTGAGATCAACGATCCCAGGCCTGCCGGTAAAGCCAGGTCTTCACCGCTTTTCAGAAGGCCAATAGGGTGGGTATGGTCTGGACCTCAGGAGGTAACTGGTTCCAGAGAGCTAGGTCAGCCACAGAGAAGGCCCTCCCCCATGGGCCTGCCAGCTGGCATTGTTTAGCTGACAGGACCCAGAGGAGACCAACTCTGTGGGATCTTACCGGTCACTGGGAGCTATGTGGTAGAAGGCGGTCTCGAAGATAACCTGGCCCTGAGCCATGTAGGGCTTTAAAGGTAATAACCAACACCTTGAATTGTGCCTGGAGACCAATAGGGAGCCAGTGCAGCTCATGGAGAATTGGTGTAATGTGGGTGTATCTAGGTGCACCCGTGATAGCTCACGCGGCTGCATTCTGGACCAACTGTAGTCTCTGAACACTTTTCAAGGGTAGCCCCATATAGATTCTTTCTTTGCTGTATGATTGCCATGAGATCAATGATTGCCAATGAGGTCACCAGATACAATTTCACTTGAATCAGAAATATTTCTACCAATCCATCAATGGAGTGATTGCAGTGAATCAATCAACACCTGACAAAGGGGGGAGGGGACTGCAATTCTGGACATAGTTATGGAACAACCCAAAGAATGCAGCTTGGATAAAAGAGATAGATGAGAATAAAAAATAAAATGAAATAACAGCAGAAATGGTAGAGAAAAGAGCAAGGAAGATCAAGAATTGGTCAGTGCTATGTGAAAATTCATTGCACAGCAGTTTAACAACATAGTGTAAGGAAGTGAAATTGAAGATTGGTTAACATTTGGTAAAACTTCCTGATAAAGAAAGATCCAATAAAAGAGGCAGTACCAGGCAAATGTAGGCTAATTACCTGCTTACCAACAACTTTCAAATTGCTAACTGGTATGGTAGCTGATGCAGCCCAATGGCATTTAGTTAAAAACTCCACCTGAACAAAAAGGAAATTGCCCAAACAGCAGAGAAACAAAAGATGAGCTCCTAATTGACAAGATGGTTTTGGAAAACTGAAAGAAAAGGAAGACCAACATGATTACAAGAAGGCATTTGATTCCCTGCCATATGACTGGAAAATCAAGTGCCTAGAAGTAACAGTAGTCCATAGAAACATCAGAAACCCCACCGGTTTTACTACCAGTTCTATAGAACCGGTATGAACCGGGAGCAACCCACCACTGGTTAAGTGCCTTGATAGTATTTCCTCATTGAGTTTTAACGTATTTTTCACTCCCTTGATGTATTCTCTTGTAACTTTCTTGAGTTTGGCATGCTAAAGATTGCCCAGGTATTTGTAATTATCTCCATCCAAATTCTTGAAGTTATTTCCATAGATCATCTTTGAACACTATCAAACAACAATATTTGTTTATCCCACCTATCCCACCTTGGGAAGGGCTTGATAGGTGGATAAAAAAGCCAAATCCAGTCTAAATACAGGTAGTCCTCAATTTACAATTGTTCATTTAATAACCTTTTGAAGTAACAGTAGCACTCAAAAAAGTGACATGACCATTTTTCACACTTACAACCATTGCAGCGTTCCCATGGTCAGATGATCAAAGTTGAGATGCTTGGCAACCGGCCATATTTATAACTCTTGCAGTGTCCTGGGGTTATATGATCACCTTTTGTGATCTTTTGACAAGCAAAGTCAATGGGGAAGCCAAATTCACTTACAACCATGTAAACAGTTACTTAACTGCTGCAGTAATTCACTTTGCAACTGTAGCAAGAAAGTCAGAGTAAAATGTAAAATATAAAACATAAAATGGAGCAAAAGTCATTTAACAATTGTCTCACTTAATACTAGAAAATTGGGCTCAATAGCATTTATATACCATTTCACAGTGCTTTGCAGCCCCCTCTAAGCGGTTTACAGACTCAGCATATTGCCCCCAACAATCTGGATCCTCATTTTACCGACCTTGGAAGGATGGAAGACTGAGTCAACCTTGAGCCTGGTAAGATTTGAACTGCCAAATTGCAGGCAGCTGGCAGCCAGCAGAAGTAGCCTCTAGTACTGCACTCTAACCACTGCGCCACCGTGGCTCAGTGACTCACTGTGCAGATTTCCAACAGCTAAAACCTCAAATATCTGTAAAAGAGGCTATAGCAGGAATTGAACAGGAAAGATGTACCAAACATGGATCCAACAAAAATAGGTAAACCACAAGAATGTTATATCCATATTTGGTGAAAGAAAATAAACAGATATGCAATATGAAATACATGATTATTTTAATATGATTGATAAAATAAATTTTCCCCCTATCCCATTAATTGAAACTAAAAGCTTAAGTTTAGGAAATCAGATTCCAAATAAAGAAAGGGAGGAAAAGCTTTCATTCAGTGAAAACGTCCAAAAGCTGATTTGGTTATCATGATTTGACATAAAGATAATCCAGAAGAGCTAAGAAGACATCATTCTGGGAATCAGTTAGCTATGCCTAGAAAGAATGAGCAGTGATTCCCTGAAGCATCAGTGATGTTCAATTACTTGTTTAGCTCATATATACAAAAATGGCAGATTCAGTTCTCTCATTACTTTGGTGCCTGCAACCTCCTTTGAAAAAATAGGATATATACCTCCTAGTGCTATTAAGGAGATAGCAAGAAATAAGAGAAGTCAGGAAATGCTTTCCTGTAAAAGCTTGTATCAGGCAATTATAAGACCTAATGTTGAATGCAATTGCTTTCTCTTTCCTCCACCTTTTACTCTGCATCAAAACCTTTTGCTTTTTTTATTTTTAAATTTGATTTATATGCCGCCCTTCTCTGGAGACTCAGGGCAGCTTACAATGCATTAAGCAATAGCCTTCATACTTTTATATATTTTATACAAAGTCAGCTTATTGCCCCCACAATCTGGGTCCTCATTTTACTTACCTTAGAAAGGATGGAAGGCTGAGTCAACCTTGAGCCTGGTGGGATTTGAACTTGCAGTAATTCCAGGCAGCTGGAAACTTAAGTGCTACTTTTAACAGCACTTAGTCCACTGCGCCACCAGGCTCTTTAATTTAGTGGCATAATTCTTTTGCCAAAGGAGTCAGTGATTTTACTGAAATAGTATTGTTATTTTAAATGACTGGTATTGGGATCGAAAGATACAAAGAACATTCTCTTACCACAATTCATGGAATTAATAAAAACTGCCACATTGCTAGTTTTTAAAAAAATATGAAGTGCAACATTCTTGCTACACATGGGTACTTTGCTACTGGAATAAGCCATATTGTCAAAACTCCTCCCCTTAATATTTTTCACGAAACATCTAGCAGAATGCTCTTCTAAGAGGAATGCTTGATAGAATGAAGAAAAGAGAATTGATTAAGCAGTAGCAATGAATTAGTACATGTCAAAATTCTTCAAGGACAATAATCCATTCTTGCCTTTTTATCACTAGTAGCCTCATGTGATGACCTAGATAACCCCCAAAACACATAACCACTTATTGAAACTTCATGGTCATCTCTCCAGATTTCAGCACTTTTTGGACTAATTGAAGGCTAAATTCTTCCTCCTCTTCCTCCTCCTTTTTCTCTTCCTGTTCTTCCTCCTTCTCCTCCTTTTTTTGGTATCTTTCAAAAATGATGATTCAAACCACTTCCTGTGTGAAGTGCAACATTGTACAACAGCCCGTCTACTTCAGTATGCTAAGTGAACAGACAGAAATAGGCCATTTATGACTGATGAGGGGGAAATGTATGAACTGTTTTCATTAATGGATTTAATGAAAGTGATTTATAGGTAGTGTTTCGGAACATCTAATAATATGTATTTTTTCTTTAAAATTGCATTGACTTTTTCTTTGCAACAAAAATTATCATTGTTGTTATTAATACTATTACTTTGTCAAATACCTGAAAATATTTTGCAAATTTATTAATTAAAATAAGAAATTAAAATAATTATGTTATAAATATTGTGGTTCTCATGATATTGAACAGCTCTGATTACTTATATGTCAGTGACCTGCTCGAATCACATTTCATCTGAGAAAATTAAATTTTATATTCTAATTTAGTTTAACAGTAGCAAAAAACAGAACCATCTGTTTCTAATGAAAAACAATACTTTTCTTGATATGTGTGAAAACAGAATATAAGAATTTAACTATGGCATAAAATGTCTCATTTTTGGCAAAGACTTCTCAAAAGAGTATGTATATAATTAATGAGCCAATTAAAAGACAGGAACAATGTTTATCAAAAAAGAGAAAAGCTCTTACCACAAGTCTTTTCTATATTTATTAAGCCTACAAAAAATAAAGCCATTTAACCCTTTTTTATTCCACAATCTTATAGATAAATCAATTGACCAAATTAATTTTCATGTGATGCTTTATATAGTACATTTCACATGTCCAATCAATTAGAATCCAAGTTTCCTTCAAACTGCAGGGACTTACCTAGTTTTCAAAAATTAGACACTATTGAATGGAAGAAAAAAAAGGGCAAGCAAGTAATTTAAATTGTCTTATTGGGATTCAGTTTGTGGTCATATCATGAAAGTCAATGGATGTCCTTGAGATACCATTTTTTAGCCCAAGCTACTTTCATAGGTTGCAATTTTGTGAATATAAATAAGGAGAAAACCTGCACATACATATGTTATACAGTACATATGTTTGTCTATTGTTGCTTGGTAGAAGTTTTCATATATCTGAATTTTCAAATGCTACAAAATTATGATGGCGTTCAAACTGTTCTAATTCCAACAAAATAAGTCAAATGACAACTGGTTGCTAGTTGGGATATATTATAACCAGTTTTTTTAACGTAAATTTTATTTTTTATTTTATTTCCAAAGTTAAAATACAAACTCTAAAAATAATCATCCAAGAACAAAACAAAACAGGACCAAGATATATAAAAGGCTCATAATTTATAAACTACTGTTTACCAGTAAGAAAAAAGAAATTAACAGGTAAACACAACAGCAAAGCTAAACTTCAAAGCACTTTGTTAACGTCTATTACTGTATTTAACTTTCAGAAAGCAAGAATAGGTTCTAATATAACTTAGCTGAAGTCGTTGTTTCTGATCCACCCAGGATCAAATATCCCTGATTGATTCTTAATAATAAGAAGCCTTTGTTGCTAAAAAATAGTCTTCCTACAAGTTGAAACACAGCATCTCTTGACAGTTGTATTCTAGTTGAATATAATAAGTCTATTCCACAATTTCAATCAGATTCTTTTTTAAGAAAGTCCAACTCACCACTGATCCATTCTATCATTTCTAAGCCCTTTAAATTCAAGCTCCTTTCAGCCTTTTCCAACAAGCTTGCAAAACAAAGCTCCTTCTCTTCCAATTCTGTCAGCAATGAATTGACTTCCAATGCACACAATTACAAGTCTGATTTAGCTGCTGTTACCTATATTTGAGTGTCAACTTTAGGTTGATTTATAACTGTTGTTAATTCACCAAAACTTTTATCTAAATTTTCATTCAGAGCTTTTAAATTGAGAAGCATTTTTCCCAAAGGCTTCCAATAAGGCTTTGACAGTAAGTTGATCTGACTTTCTCCTTTGTAACTCCTTTTTGTGTGCATTATAAAAAAGTATATGATATATAATGTTCAAAATCCTTACTTTATTGTTTTCATTTTTAATATAATCAAAATCTCTTTTATGACCGAAATTTCAGAACAAAACATAGATAATTCTTCTCAAGGACAAAAGAAGAAAATGTTCCATAACAAAATGACTGGATGAGAAATTAAGATAATATTTCATACAATAAAAAATGGATAGAAAAAAAAGAAAATTCCCATTTCTTTAAAAAGAAAAAAGACCAGAGAAATACATCAAAGCAAAACAAAACAACAGTTCCTTAAAAAATAGTAAAAAACAGGCCCTTGTAATATATATCTGATATAAATGTAAATAAAATCAGATCATTTTCATAGCCAAAAGGAAATTCTTCACTCCATCAATTTCCAATCAATAAAAAGAGGTAAATAAAATTCAAATTTATAATGCAGCAACCAGGTATAAGATCAGCATTCAACCAGATGATTAACACTTAAAGATTTAAGCCAAAAGAAGAAGAAGAAGAATTCAAAATATGATGTTACAACTGAGGTGCACCTAAAAAACAAACAAACATGGACAGGAAGAGACCGAGACCCAATCTTTCAACTGTTCTTACCGAGAATTACAATCATCTAGCTTTCTTTTCCAAGGCCTGAGGGTCATCTTGGGTCATTCCTAGTTGCTTCCATACAAATCAAGAGAACATGCTGATAAAGAACCAGCTTTGGCAGCAAAATCTATTTTTTCAATAGAAAAATATGGTCCCACCACTAGCGCACCATTTTGGGGATAATCCCGTTACAAGTTCTTATGTTTTTCATTTAAAAAAACTGTATTATTGCTACAGTTGTTCCACAGTCAGCCAGATGTTAAGACTGAATTTGACATTTTTGTCCATATATCAAGTCTTTCTCAAGGACATGAGCTAGATATATGTGTGTTCTTTGATGACATTAAAGGCATGGTCACAGGATATAAACTATTCCAAGCAAAGGAAACAATTAACTGTAATTTTGCCAAAGCCAATGGTGTTCAAGTGGTGCTCCAGATGTTTTGCACCCAAGATGATGATAATGATGGTGACAGTGATGATGATGATGATGATGATGATACAATTTGGGACAAATTTGAAACTTATCTATTATAGATTTGTATCTCAAATAAATTTGTCATCTACAAAAACAAAACAGCAAAACTATTAACACAAGCAATCTATTTACTGGCTTTTCTTACCTACTACCTGTCAGCAGTATCTTTTGATGGCAGTTTCCTTCTTTGGCCTTGCATGCTCAGGAGTTGATCTATTGATTGATTTGCTGTAAAGGATTAACTACTAAATTAAAACAAAAAAATGGAATCAATTTTTAGTGGTATACAAAAGAGGGAGATAGGGGGCAGTTCATCCCAAGTATTATCAATGAGACAGGTGCTATCTAAGATGCAAGCAGACTAGTGATAAGAGTGGAGTCATATCACTTCTGCCTAAATATCACATTGGTGCTGTGTCAGCACAGCAACAATGGAGGGGGAAAATGTGCTTTCAAATCAGTTTTGACTTCTGGCATTAGCCATCTGATACATCTAGAGCATGTCTAATGGGAGAGAGGTATGCACTAAGATACCCCAGGGTTCTGTCCTGCATCCAGGATTCTTCAAAATTTTCATAAGTGACTTAGATAAGGGCTTAGAAGGGATGGTCAGTAAGTCTGCATTCAACCACATCTGATTGCTAATTGTGTCAAGATAAATTGCAAGTTCAAAATGATCTTGATCAAATTTGAAAATCTGGTCATAATCAACTATATACAGCCTAGTAGTAAGAAATGTAGGAGAAACAGATACACAGCTACAAGATACCCAGTGAGTCATGTGACAATGTCCTAGTAAACTACTCTAGGGGGTCATGGAGATGACTTTGGATAAACTATTCAGAAACCATTAGAAAAGCAAAATGTGAAAACGCATGCTTTGAGCTGAAGAAAAATGAAAGTATTTGGAAGGAACTCAGTCTGGTTTTTCTTTGGTGTATAAGAAAGAAAAAATCCAGTCAGACTGGCATGATTTTGGTACAATAATCTGTCATAATAAGAAATAGCCCTAGTGTTCTTTTGGAAACATTGTTTTTGATCTGAACAGCCTTGAAAATCTGACAATGATAGATGAAGAGATAGAAGGCTAAAATAGTTTGCTTCTGTGTTGCAATTGTCAAACTACACCTGTTATGATGTCCAATTTTAGTCATCATAACAAGAAGGATCCTTAAAAAACTGGAAAGAATGCAGAGAAGATTAATAAATGAAGAGGTTGAAAACTCAATATGATGAAGAATGGTTTTTTAAAAATGGTATATTTAGTCCAAAAAAGAGAAACTGTAGGGAGATATGATAGCAGCCTTCTGGTATTTAATGGACTGTCACAAGGAAGAGAATGTAAATCTCCACTGCATCCTAGGGAAGAATAAGAACCAAAGGTTGAAAGCTTTACAGAGACAAATCCAAACTCAAAATTAAGCAGAATTTCTTGACTCAGAGCTATTACGTAGTGGAATAGCCTATCTCCTGGATGAGTGCTTCATCTCTAGAATGTCTATGGAGATTCTTTCAACAGTTCCAAGAAGGCTCCACACCCATTTACACCACTCAGGTGACCTTGACAACATATACAAACATCCAGATGACCGTAACAACTCACTAAAAGGATGCAAATGACCAGCTGTCTGCAAGGACTATAAACCCTTCCATTCCCCAGCATCCAGTCAGAGTTGAACAAGCTTCTTGGATGAGAAATGAAATGTCCTCAAAGAAAAACAAGTTGCCTCTTGAAAAATGCACCTTTGGTACCTCTCTAAAGGTTTTCAAAGTTTGGACAGCATTTGTCTGGAATGGACTGAAGATTCTTGCCCTAGAAGAATTTGTCTGGAATAGACCTAGAAGACTTTCAAGAGCCTTTCAAGTTCTATGATTTGGTAATCTTATGAAAATAAAGATTCCATATTTGTGTGTTCTATATGGGGTTGCCTTTGAAAAATATTCAGAAATCCCAGTGGGTACAAAATGAAATAAGGGCAGTAATGTGTGCCTCTAAAGTGGCACACATTAGATTCTGCTACTGAAGTTATATTGGTCACCAATATTTTGCTTCCAGGTTCAATTCAAGATACTAGTTTTTAAAGCCCTTCATAACATGTGTTTGAGGGACCATCTCTTCCTAATTATGCTTGCCTGTCCCATCAAATCCAATAGAAGGGATATGCTATGAGTCCATCTGCCAAGAAGTTACATCTGGTGGATCCAGGAAATGAGGCCTTTCTAGGATGGCATATACTCAATGGAACAATATTCCCCATGTGGTGAGATCAGCCCCATCCTTAAAATGCAGCAATGTCAGGAAAAATGCAGAAACGATGGCTACATCACACATAATATTAAAGATGCTCTATCCTGATTTTTTATATCAATACAAATGTTTGTATTACAAGTGTTGATATTTTTTGTATAGTTGTTTTTATTTTATGTTGCCCAGAGTTGCCTCTGCTAAAATGCCAGATATATAAATGTGATAATTAAAAAAATAAATATTTTTACTTCTCTCCCTTATACTTTAAGAGATATAATGAGTAGCTATAGTTACATAAAATTAACTTGTGAATTGGTAAACTAATTCTTTAAGATTCCAAGGGAAATATAACAGGGAAACTATTCAGTTTTTTAAAAAAACATTGTTGCTCCCTCCCTCTTTCTCTGTTTGAATCTCTGAAATAAACTAGATTACCCCTGATAATTTAAGCCACCTACATTCCATCTGCCTCATGAATCATCAGAATGGCCTTGAAAAGTTCAACAAATAAATAAAGTAAAATTTGTCATCCAATTTTGCTTTCCCTCTGAGAGATAACCAAAACCAACAACTTGTAAACTAAGATATTCCAATACCAGTTAAATCATAGACTTTAGACCAGTGCTTCTAGATCATTAATTAAATGCCCTAGATCCGTGATGGCGAACCTATGGCACGGGTGCCACAGGTGGCACGCGAAGCCATATCGGTGGGCACACGAGCTCAGCTCCGGCACACAGGTGTGCACCAACCAGATGATTTCTGGGCCTTCTGGGCCCACCAGAAGTCAGGAAACACACTGTTTCTGGCCTCCGGAAGGCCTTTGGGGGGATGTGGGGAAGGCCATTTTTGCCCTCCCCAGGCTCCTAGAAAGGCTCTGGAGCCTGGGGAGAGCAAAAAACGGGCCTACTGGGCCCACCGTGCCATCGCATGCCAAAAGTGGGGGGAGCACAGGGTGGGGCAGAGCGCATAGAATTATGGATGTGGGCACGCGTGCGTGTGACCCCACCGCGCTCCTCCCGCTTTTGGCACGTGATGGCAAAAAGGTTAGCCATCACTGCCCTAGATCAAGAAGAGTTTTTATCTTTTTTGATGTATGGCTGTAACTGGTTACTTGAAATCATATCTATCATGTGTGACTCTAAATATCATCTACAGTATGTTAGCCCATTCTCCAAATATAGTTGGAATGTTTGTTTGATAAGATGTACGTATATTTAAGGGAAGTTTACATTGTATGGAGCAAATATAATTTAAGTGCAATTTCAAGTACTCTATCTGCTTACTGCCTATTTATAAACAAAACAAATGACATAGTAGGGATTATTATTAGGGTATAAGAATTTGTGAAAATATTAAGAAATTGCCATTGTTGATCCAAAATATACTGCCCAAGCAAGCTAATAACTATAGATCTATTGCTGTAGATCAGGCAGACAGACCAGACATGGAGATTCACAATAAGATCAATTATAGATGTGTGTTAGGATCCCTATATTTAGAAAAATAAATTTAATTCAAATTTTGATCCTATGTGGCAGACTTTCTTAGAAATAGCATTCCATATTTTTGGTAGCTTTCAAAATGCTTTAATTTGGTTTGTATAGTTCAATTACAACTTCCCAGTATTGTGCAGTTGTACTTCCAAAGTATAGTTTTATTTCTTCTATTTATTTCTTCCATTTTCTTCTTTTTATTTCACTTTTCTCTCTTCAGTTTTGTCTTAAATTTTCAGGCTATGTCTATCAAGTATCCACTTCTTAAGAAGAATCAGTTTGCACTATAAAGAGGAACTGCTTTATGAGATCTCATGACAAATTTCCTGGGATTTTAATTATTTTAAATTCAAGGTAAAAGTAACTTTTGAGTTGGACTTGAAAATGTACCTGTTTCATGGAATTCATTTGTATTGTTGAATGACATCAAATTGTATTTCATAAAGAATCCTAGAGTGACTAAATTGCTGCATCAGACAAACTTCTTGCAATTCTTGGGTAAGAAGGACAACAGTTAGCTATTGCAACGTGTTTTTATCAGCATCAGAATTTTCATCATTCCACTATGCTACTTCCTTCATCAGAACACTTTGAAAAAAAAATGGGATTAAACCATAAAGTTGATTTAGCCTTCCATTGAGCTGGCTAAAATGAGGACCCAGATTGTTGAGGGCAATATGCTGACTCTGTAAACTGCTTAGAGAGGGCTGTAAAGCACTGTGAAATGCTTTATATATTTATATAAGTCTACATGCTATTGCTATAATAGTCTTCTTGCACAATAAGGAAACTGGAAAGATAAAGAGAAGCCTTATGTGATGCAGTGTGAATGTAAAGAAGCGTTGTTACAATTAACATAGTGCCATATTGCCAGGGTAGCAAATTGGCTTTGGAGGAATATTCTCAGCTTGCAGTGTAGTGAAAGCCAGATGAAAGCAACACTGAAGCTTGGACTTACCTTTTGATGAACAAAGTCTCTTGAATTGTATCTCAATCATTTCCATAAAAATGTATTTCGGGCAAAAATTAAGGACTTCTGGTAATAGCAATAGCATAACCATTACTCGTTTTTGTTTTATGTTGTTCTGTTTTCACTTCTGCATGATTTGTCTTTGTTGAAAGATATAAAAAGTACAGTATGTGAATACTGGACTAATCTTTATAAGAATCTAGATTTAACTCCTAATCTTTGTATGTTTTCTCTGAGTACTTCTATACATCAACTATCTTCAGCCCCAGAAACCCTGGGAAGCATCTTTGTCCTGTCCATAATATTGAATGAACTGAGTAGTCATCTTGCCTACTGACCAATGTGCAAATGAAGTGCCCAAAGGAGAACACGGAAGGGTTGTGAGGACTGAACCCAGTCATAATTAAAGCACATAATTTAATAACCAGGAGGCAAAAAAATTCTGCTCTGAATCCCAAAGAGTTTGAGTATATTGTTCAGAAAAAATATATAATTCCTTGTCTCTTGTTGATGGAAGTCTGTTCATTGAGTGATAAAATACAGAAGACTGAGGGAAATTTTCTGGAATACTTCAATAAGATGTCCTTTTAAATCTCCTCCATATTTAATATTATATATTTTAACCAACACACTGAAAATAAGAAAAAAATTAAATACATTACAAAGAAACACAACCTAGATAGCATGTAGGGCAGTGGTGGGTTTCTACCGGTTTACCCCAGTTCAGGTGAACCGGTAGTGGCAGTGGTGGGAGGCTCCGCCCACCCACCCAGACATCATCATGGATGCTCTGCGGATGCGCAGAAGCGCAGGGTGCGAGCAAAGCAAACACGTACGTGCTCCTGGTCCTGAAGTGGTAGCGAAGGTAAGTGGAACCCACTACTGATGTAGTGGTGTGTGCACATACACTACTATACACATCTGTGTGAATAGGGGTTGGCAATACAGAACCCATGAATCTACCACATCTCCAGTATCCTCCTCAGTAATGTCTTTTTCTATCTCTAGCCACTTTTCTGAATGCAGGACTGTGCACACAAGCATGACAATGGACCTTCTGCTTGGGTCATGTCTACGAGTCTGATCCTCCATTAGTCTTATATCTAAAGATATAGGTCATTCTTCTAATTTAACTTAAGGAAGAACAAAATAAGTGCCCAAGAGATTTGAATTTCCAATAAATAATTGATGCCTAGAGTTTAATTTAAATCCCTGACATAAGGCATATAACTCTGTGCTGCCCTTATGCAATTTGCACAACAGCATATTATAACAAACTGTAGATTTTATTTCATAATAAACCTATTCTACAAGACCAAAGTAGTAGAACTAGCTAGTAGTGGTTGCCAAATAGGGGTACAGAAAATCAACTTTTTGCTGATATTACAAAGAACATGAGATGGTTAAATTTAGGGATTTTTAAAAGGCTTTAACACCGAACAAAGAGATTAACACCAAAATAATAGACCTCCTCCCCAATTCTGAATTCTTACTTTTAGTCAAAATAAAAAAAGGAGGATTAGTATATGACTCTTATGTCCTTTTGAATACCACAAACTTTAGCTGCCAGGAAATCCAATGTTTTTAAAATTCCTTGATGGTGCTCAGCAAGATAATTAGTTTATTTCTGCCTTGAAAAGTTTCTGGTTGCTATGGAAAGCACTGCACTTAACTAAACCTAACAATGGAGGTGGACAGACATCTGTACAAGTTCTTCTTGGCAGGTTTCAAAATTCACATAATAAAATAAGTATTGCTAACTATTTTAAGTGTCTTTGGTATTCAAACATATCCTAGTTTATATCATCCCTAAGCTAAAGAGACTGCTAAATAGCTTAAGTCAAAAAGTTGAGAAAGTAACTGAGAACCACTACTTTTCTGTCCAGTTGGGCAGTTTTTGCACGACATTTTTCTGCCCCCCTCCAGGAGAGAAATTTAACCTTTCTAATTTCATCTGCGGAATAAAGGGGAGTGTAACCGAAGGATCAAAAATTTCTCTCTTGCTTTACCTATTTGATTCAGATAGTGCTAGGACACGGGTGTCAAACTTGTGGTGTCATGTTGACATCATGTGATGTTTTGTGACCTTTTTCCCTTTGTGGAGCTGGGGTGGGTGTGGCCTATGCCTGATGCATCCAGCCCATGGGCTTCCCGTTTGACACCCCTGTGCTAGGAGATAAATTTGCAAAGAAAGGATATATTCTTTAATTGGAAAATAATAGTTTGGTTTCTATTAAGACAATGTTTATAATGAATTTCCATTTTGCTGAGATACTGAGGAATTATTATTTCTCCAGTTTTTCTTGTCAACAAATTGACATCTTCTTAGTTTTGGAGAACTGAAAGTCCCAGGAGTCCTTGATGCAACAGGAAATGTAGTGTTGCAACTATCAGAGTGCTTTTCAAAGAGTCTTTTCCAAGTACATTCTATTTGTCCAGTCCAGATGATCAAGGAGCATTTGCTACAGGTTAATTCTCTTGAAAGGTTTAATTCAAGGGGGCCAATTAGTCTGAATTCTGTACATTCAAAAATGACTTAAGCCTACCTCAGGCTTAAATGACAAACAGCCCACCCTCCTCCTTTGGGAGTTACAATTGTAACACTCCTGTGAATCCTGGACTCAGTTTTATGCTTCCGTAAAGATGAGATGGTAACATCCCACAAAGTATTTTTGATACATCTTTAGCCGGACAACTGTATTGGCCTAGATAATGAATTGATCAAACTGGTAGTTTTATTCTCTATGCCTAAATATTTTCTGTGTTGATAACCAGTCTTCAGTTTAGGAATCAGATCTTGTTGCTTGGGTTTGCCTGGAACTTTGGTTTGAAATCTTTGTTTCTCTCCTCAACTTGGTCGTGAGTGGTCATTCAAGACTGGAATGCCAAGGCATAGAAAATAAGAACTGTTTAATTATTGGAATATGATCTAACCAATAAAAAATAAAACACTGTCATAGCTTTGAAAATGAAATGAAATGTAGGTAAATATACATATATCAAATGAACAAAGATGCTTCATGAATTTAGCACAATGCTCTTTTTTTTTTTTTTGCAGTCTCACACTTCTGCTGGTTAAAAAGGAAATGCAGCCATGAATAAGCCTGAATTTCTCTGTAGGATATTTCTTTCATTATTTTTCTGAAATTCTTCTCTTGGCTGAGAATAAAAAGCATTCCCTTTGTGCCATCAACTCAGCAAAAGAGTTTTGCTTCATTTATTAGCAGCATGGGAGATTATTTTTTAATGATACTCCTCCATAACATGCAGCTTTTTGATAGACTCATGATTACTTTGCCAGTGCCATTGAGAAAGTAGAGGACAACTCATTTTGATGAACTGAGGATATGAGCTCTGAGCTTTCTTACTAAGCATAGCAATTATGATGAACAAAAGAGAGGGAAACTGCCCTCTTCAAATTTCCACTATGTTATCAGTGCCGTGTGCATATCTTTCCTAATTAGATCCATGGGGGCGCATTCCTTGCAACAGGATCTTATTTATTGCAGAAAACAAAATGATAGTGAAGTATAGGTTGAAAAGTCTGCCAACTTCAATGATGCTATTAAAAGGAAATCCAGTTTATTCCTAGTCAGGACAAGAATGCAGAGCCTAGGCAGTTGCTTGAAGAAGAAATGAAGTTTATTTCTGATAGCAGAACACAGGCAGAGTATCAGGTCAGTAATCCAAAGTCACCATCCTGAAAGATGGACCATCTTTCCCCAGAAGCCCCTTATATAGGAAAATCTTGCTTTTGTTCTCTGAAGGTGCACCTTTTAGGAATGCTTAGAAGATGTCACTGATCAGTTCTCCAAAAGGGGGCTCTCTGGGGTCAACTACTGACCTATAGTTTTCTAAACAAGACCCAGTGGCCTAAAGGTGGAGCTCTTGCCTCACAATCAGGAGGTTGTGAGTTTGATCCTAGGTAGAGGCAGATGTAGTGTCTCCTGCTTGGGCAGGGGGTTGGACTAGATGACCTGCAAGGTACCTTCCAACTCTGTTAAATCTGTTTAATCTGTTTACTTATTTCCTGTTCAATTAACATTATAGATAGAAGTGGCAGTCTCATGGAGGAAAGGATCTTTTGTTTATTAATGGGTGGAATCTCTGGCAACCTGAAAGGAATGTTTACCTGAATGGGCTGCCACTTTTGATCAATTTCAGCCTCTTGGTCAAGTTTGTTACCTTGTTAGACTAGATGACCTCCAAGATCACTTCCAACTCTGTTACTGTTAACTGTTACTTTTTAAAAAAAGTGTAATTTGTCAGCTTTTGCCCTGAAAATGGCTATGAGGTTGAGAACTGAAGAACAAGAGAAGATTGAATGGCAGGGGAAGTTTGAGTTCATTCCCACAATGCCAAAAAAATAATACTCAGTTTTTAGAGCATTCAAAAAAGTCTGTGCAGAGCATAATAGGACTGAATTGGTCTATACTTCTTAATCCAGGCCATCCTGTAAGATTGCAATGCAGGTTTTCCATCTTCCTTGTTCATGCTTTCTTCCCTATATCTTTCCTCCTTAACTAAGAATGAAAAGGCATAATATTGAAATGAGATTTATCCACCTAATCAGCAACATGCATTCCTGGTTGTTTCTACTGCATTTATACCTTTTTAAATTTAGAGTATTTATGTCCTTTCAGAGAGCATTTTGATTGGGGAATCTTGCCATGTATTTGACATACTAAACAATCACAGAGACAGTATGATGGTTCAGTTATAACTCTGCCTAATTTTATGTGCAATATAGGTTTAAAAAAAACATATGGAGCTTTAATTGCATTGCCACAGCCATCGTCTTGATTTTTTTGTACCATACATTACAGATATCCCCATGGCTTCTTTTTTAATCCTTATTTATTCCCATCTGTTAATTATGTGTCTCATTTCCATGCCCTAAAGTTATGCTATTGGTTACTTCCTATTGATTGACAGTACCTACACCTGCCTTATTGCTTGTGTGGGTGTGTTTTAATGTCTCTTAAGTAGGAAAAAAAAGAACAATCCTGATTTTTTACTTTTTAATTGATTAAATCAAAAGCTGTAATTTTCAATAAAGAATGTAAACTCAAATTATTTTCCCCATGTCTTAATTGTTTCCCAATGAGCACTGTTTTCTTTACAGAGTAAAGGTTTTAATGGCATATTATGCCTTCTAACAAGCAAAATCAATGGGGAAGTCAGATTCATTTAACAACCGTGCTACCAACTTAACTCCTGCAATGGTTCAGTTAACAATTCTGGCAAGAAGGTCATAAAGTGAGACAAAATTCACTTTCTTGCTTAGCTACAGAAATTTTGGGCTCAATTGTGTTGTACGTCAAGGATTACCTATACTTGATACAATATTGTGAATATTTGTTATTAGTGAACAATGCAGTGACCTTCAGTCATTAGTGACCAAAATTCCTATTGGATTTTTTCAAATGTCTTGATTATGATAGAAAGGTGGACTGACCAAACTTCAATAAACAGAAGATAACTGGTAGCCTTTTAGCCCCTAATTTTTCTGAATGGAGATCATATTACACATTCAAATGCAAGGGTTACTACATCATATTAAACTAAACTAACCTTTAGCTACCCAAATAAGAGGCTTGTGCAGCTTGCACCATATATAGCTTCCTTTTTTTCTGGAACTCTATTTATGGCTTCAATAAATTAAAACCAGTTGTCGTTTGTAAGGTCATTTGTTGTGGAATGAAAGAAAGATGAAAGAAGAGTCTCTGATCTTGTCTGAGATTGTTGATACTCTTTCAACTCATTTTAATCTCTGATTTGTATCTTAAACATATCATATGGTAGGTTGAAAATAAATGCAGATTATTGTGTCAGGCTAACAGGTAATCTAAATATTTTCATAATAAAATATCACCATTCAGCATTCTATTTGGTTTAGTCAGATAGTTCAGCCCTTATTTTAAACCACAAAAATTTATAATGGCTAGTTTTGTCATTTTCCCAAATGAGAATGTGTTTCATTGAACTTAGTATATTGGGATAATCCTACCATTGTGGGTTGTAAACTGTTCCTTAGGGCTCAAGAGTTTGTGCTACGCAAATAATGATGGTTTATCCAATATATTTAAAGCAAGCCTTTGTACAGTTAATTTGATGTTCATGAAGAACTCATATGTCAATTCATGTTTTAGTTTTGACTGCTCTCTGGATAAAAAGAAATGATAGTGATAATGAATAAATCTGTTTGTTCCAGACAATAACATGTGGAGACACAGTAGGTATGGAAATGGAATTGGTCCAGAAACAGTTTTTTTGAATTGTGGGCGTTACAAAGAGGTAACATTTGCATAAATATGCCATTTACAGCATCCGTTGAATGACCTTGCAATCTCTTTTTGTCACTAGTGTCCCTCTCCTCAATGGCAATGGCCTTGTCCTGGCTCCATCATGATTCATGCTGCCTTGAGTGCTTTTCTTCTGCATCCAAAAGATAAGAGGAATGCAACAAGAGCTAGGACAACACATCATTGTGTTTCTATTGGCAAATCTTTTTATTACCCCAAGTAGAGCTAGGTCCTGAGAAGACCACTCATAAAGAAAGGCTCAGATGTTGACTATCAGCAGAATGTCCCCTAGCTTCAAACAGAAGCTATCCTGTATCATTGGAAAATGATGCATTAATACCCTTACTTATTTACTTACTTACTTAATTTATTTGTTAATTTATTTATTTATATTTTGCATTTATTATTTTTACAAATAACTCAAGGCAGTGAACATATCCAACATACCTTTCTCCTATTTTCCCCACAACAACCACTCTATGAGGTGAGTTGGGCTGAGCCTAAGAAAGTACTAGTTCCAGGAGCAGAGTTTCTCTTCCCCAACAATGAAAATTTTGTGCATATTCTTAAAATAGGATTGAATGAACTGAAAATTGTAAAACAAGAAAAAATGAATCGGTTTATTTATCTATAGAGAAAAGAAGCGTGTGTATCAAAAGAAGACATATATAGCAATGTACACATTTGTGCTCCAAGTTTCTCTCTAATTGTACCATTGCATTTCTTATCAGCAGTGTATTAATGTGCCCAATTTTCTGACTATTCTTCATGTACTGTATTTTATTTTTCAAGATCTACAGATAAATTACCAAAAAGTACAGAGTACCCTGCAAACATTTTGACCTGTTTCTTTGTATCTAGATATACAACTGCATGTATAAATGGGCAGATTCAGTTCCCTTCTCTAGATTAGCAGATACAATTCTTTTTGAAAACTAAAGTCCTTCTTCCTCTCCTTAAACATCAGTAACGGTTATTCACTTCAATTTTAGCTTTATGAAAGAGGCTGCAAGCATGAACAGGGTGATCATGAATTCCCTGGCATATGCTTTGTCCAAATGATAACATCCAGGAAGGAATACCCTGAATTGTTTGAGATTTGGTGTAGCAGGGGTGGGCGTAACAGAAAGAAAAAGAGCATTCAAACACATTTAACATGTTAAAGATGTAGAGGCTTTGATTCCATACATAGAAAGCACTAGTACTTGTGTTTTCATACTTCAGACACTGATTTAGATGACATAAATCTAAGTTTTATATAAAGTTGAAATCTCATGTAAAGTTCTTTTGATGTGGGCTACTAAAGGAATCATAACTGATTTAATGAACCACATGCAATTCACTGTAGTAAAAATATCTTTAATAAAGAAACACATTTGTATACTGTGTATGCCAGGAGAGGATAATTAATTTTCCCTATCAGAAACTAGGACTGTTATGGAGTGCTGAGCCAATAGGCTGAACTTAATTCTGTCACTGGCATCCAAGTGTTGGGAGATGAGGAAGTATGAAGCTTTGCCTCACCTTAGCCTGATTACTGCTCTTCTGATGCAGGCACAAAAACGCTCCCAACAGACCATTAGTGGGCTTTTCCCCCACTTCTATTTACATTTTATATTCTGACTTTGAATTGACCAACCATGAGATAGACAAGACAGTCAAAGGGCCAGCTGTGGCACAGGAGAGATAAAATACAATGTATAAAAGAAAAACTTCTATTTTTCTTTTTTTTAAACTGACAAAAGTTCTTCCATAGCAAAAATAATTACACATTGCTATGGCTATCAGCCTAAACTTAAACTATCTACTGAATTCTCACAGTTCCTTAGTTTACAGTAAATTAAACAAATGATACATACATACATACATACATACATACATATATGTATGTATGTATTATATTATATATATATATACACACACACACACATATACATAATATATATATTATATAATATATTATATATTTAAAAAATCTCTAATTTGAAAGAACACTATTCAGAATATTTTTTATTTAGTAACTGTAATAAATTCAAACTTTTCATATCAGGGGTCTGGCCTATGCATGTTGGTGATAGGATCTAAACTTTTTCAAATAGCGCAAAGTATAAATTTATAAACAGTGTAATCCAATACCTTAAATTTTGAATGTATTCAATGGTCCTTATTCTCGGATAGGGTGCCAACAGTTTTTGTTAATTTAATTATTTGTTTTGTATAAGAGATTGTGAATCATTATGAAGAATAATAATGTTGACACTTTACAAATAATTGTCAAATCCAGCAGAGACATGTGGTCTATTTCTTCTTTTGTAGAAAATATAGGTTGCAAATCTTGTACCGTACTGATGAATATGAAGATAACTGGGATACCTTTCATCACAACTGTGCCATATGCCAGTTATATTTGTTAATTTAATTCTTTGTTGTCTACAAGAGATTGTGAATCGTTATGAAGAATAACCATATTGTCACTATACAAAGACTGGTCAAATCCAGTAGAGACTTGTTGTGATCTGTTTCTTCTTCTATAGAAAATATAGGCTGCAATTCCTGCACCAATGACTATGAAGATAATTGGTATAACTACCACCACGGCTGTGCTATGTGTTGGTAGATGTGCCACTCCTTTCTGCACTAAAATACCAAAGAGAAGAAAAAAGCACTGAATATAGTTATATTATGATAAAGCTTTGATTTAAGATTTTTTTTAACTGAGAAAGAAACCAAGAGAGATTGCATCTTATCTAGGAATAGTCTAATAAAGGCAGAACCAACAAGACAACTACCAATCCCAGGAATTTGTCAACTGTAACTCAGTAAAAGGAAGTAACTGTAATACACTGTCTTTTCCTGTTCATTACAGATTCCAAAGGAAATTGATATATGCTGCCTTTGGAAGATAAGGACTGAATTGACAGTCTTTTGATTTAAAGCTCAGTATTAGACAAGTGAGTTCTTTCATAGCAAAAATAATTATACATTGCTATGGCTATCACTTCTTGCTAATTATTTCTTTGGGAACTGAAAATAATCATAATTAACTGTAAATAATCATAATTATTCAATCATATTAACTGAAAAAGGAGGACTTTCAAGACTTGGTTTCATAAATATGAGATCAGCCAAGTGATCTCATCTATGGCAGGGGAAGTTAGGAATACAATTCTGGGCTTTGACACTGTGGAGAATAAAAATAGTTAGAGATTTAATGAGATTTTTATAATATCTCTAGCTGGCTTATTTTTTTAAAAAAAATATTTTCTCTCTCTCTTTGTCTCTCTCTAAATTTCTGTGCTGCAATAAAACTTGTTAGAGAACTGTCATTTATTTTTTTCCCAAATATAAAAAGGTAATTTGATGTTATTTCTTTAAAAATATGATGTCATATTTTCAAGTGTCAGCTCTTGAAATGACTCTAGCTGAAGCCATATTTTTCCTGTGCTTCGTTTTTTAATTGCCATGTAGAGGGGCGGGGAGGGGAACTTATGGGATGTAGAATGTTTTCATCCAAAGTGCCAGACATAACAACGATAAGGCTTGTGAGAACCAAGGCCAACTGAATGTGCCCAAGCAATGGCAGAAGGGAGTGCTGAGAAGTTCATCACATGTTTGGTTGGTTAACGTGACCCGTGACACAAGGAGGGGGGGTAGGTATTATCTATTCTTTAATTATGCCAAAGTGCGGGAATTATTCAGAGTGGATTTCACATTTGAACGTGCTGATATGATGTATCCAATAAAATGGAACTTTGAGAAAAGCTACAGTCTCAGAGTCCTGAATTGATTGGGGCCATTACTCGGAACCATGACAGATGGTTTATCATTCACAGCTGCGATATTTGGCAGCAGCTACCAAAATTTCAAGGTTTGAAGAAAAAAAAGAAAAAATTGCAATAGGTAGCCATATCAATGATCTGCATAACTTCCATTCTATTAATATAGGAAAAATTATGTAAAACATGACTATTGTAACAACTTACTGGAAATAAAATAAGTCTTCAAAACAATACTGAATATATTTTGTCATCTAAATCTTTTAATCTACAAAAAACGTTTCTGCTATATTTGAGCTATGTATTAGAATTTTTAGTAGCTATGAAAAATTTATAACTGAATTTTTAAAATAACATTCTTACCTTTTTTAAAAATTATTTTCTTACCTGGTGTTGCTGTAGGCTTTGCAGTTGATTCTTCAATAACTAGAAAATAATCAAATATGCTTTCAGTATATAATTAATATATATGGCGGCTTTTTATATCTTCGACCATGGTATTTTCCTGGGGCGGCTTCGGGGGATGGGAGTGGGAAGCCTTATGATATCCCGGTTCACTTCCTTCCTCTATAGCCGCTCTCAGTCAGTGTTGATAGGAGGGGAGAGAGCCAGCCCTCACCCACTGCTTTACAGAGTTCCACAGGGCTTGGTAATCTCTCCGCTCCTGTTCAATGTTTATATGAAGCCGCTAGGTGAGATCATCCACCACCATAGACTGAGATATCACCAATATGCTGATGATACTCAGCTGTATGTCTCAGCCTGTGGTGAGTTAAGTGATGCCTTGTCCTCCCTCTTGCAGAGCCTGGAGGCTGTTAGAGGCTGGATGGGGAGCAACGGGTTGAAACTAAACCCTTGCAAGACCAAGTGGCTTTAGGTTTGGGTTCATTGGCTCAGGGAGAATTGCCACCTTTGGTCTTGGATGGGGTGGTACTACCTCAAACAGATTCCTGCTCAAAGAGCAGGTAGCAGTCGTGGCCAGGAGGGCCTTTGCGCAACTGCAGGTTGTGCACCAGTTACATCCTTTCCCTACTCACAGTCACTCGTACCCTAGTCACTTCCTGTCTTGACTATTGTAACAAGTTCTACATGGAGCTGCCCTTGAAGAGTATCCGGAAGCTCCATTTGGTGCAAAATGCAGTGGCTCGCATGGTTTTGTGCAGGCCCCGGTGTGCATATATATCACCTCTCCTGCATTGGTTGCTGATTTGCTTCCAGGTGCAATTCCAGGTGCTGGCTGCCACCTTTAAAGCCCTTCATGGCTTGGGACCAAGTTATCTGAGGGACTCTTTTGCTGGTCACATCTACCAGACCCATCAGAGCTGGGAGGCAGGGAATATTGTGGGTCCCATCCCCGAGGGAGATACACCTGGTGGGACCCAGAAAAAGGGCCTTCTCCATGATGGCTCCCTCTCTCTGAAACATCATTCCCCCAGAATTAGAATGGCCCCCAATCTAATACTCTTCCAGAATACCTGATTCTGCCAGCGGGCCTGGGGAACCCAGAGCGGGATGGAGCCCATTAAATGTCTCATGTGATCTGCTGTTGCTGGGATGGGGAATGGGAGGTGGGGGTGATTTTGTTTTACTGTACAATATTAATTTATTTGATTCTTTTTGTTAGTTTTTATTGTTTTAAATCTGGTCTTATATTCTGTAAGTTGCCTTGAGTCGCCATGGGTGAATAGGCAGCGATATAAATTAAATAAATAAATAAATAAATAAATAAATAAATAAATAAATAAATAAATGTCTTACTGTACACCCTTAATTTAACAATAAAGAAGAATATACAAGCCAATTTTGAAAAATTAATTCTCTGAATCACAGCAGATTTTCATACTGAATGTTAGCAAATTTTATGAATTCAAAAGAAACAGTTACATTTTAAGACAACATCTTAAAATTTCTTTCACAGATATCTGGGTTTCATTAAAAGCTTATATTGTTTGATATGAATCTGAGTTCATGGAATATTCATTATATGAAATATTCTAAACTGTGTTTAAAGTATCTAGCAGGAATGAATTAAGAAACAAAAAATGGCAGTAATATTTGAGTCTATGGATAGAATAGGCAACTAGAAATACAAAATTTCAGAAGTAATAACAGATACAAAGCAATCCAAACTCTTCTACATTAGTCATTTGTCTAAAATGTTATGAAACGAACATTGGCTGTTGATACACTTTTTATTCAGTTTTGTGAGTAATAGATCATTAACGCCATAAAACAGTTGATCTAATAATTTAAGGAACAACAAATGATGGAAATGAATCTTTGTTTATTAAAACTATACTGCTAAGAATGAATTTATTTATTTATTTATTTATTTATTTATTTATTTATTTATTTATTTATTAAATTTATATACCGCCCTACTCCCGAAGGACTCAGGGCGGTGTACAGTTGAACAAAATATATATGTAATAAAGGAATTGAAAAAAACGATTTAAAATATAGTTAAATAGTTAGGTTCGGATACAGTATTGAATTAGATCATTTCAAGTTTCTGGGGCAGATTCAGAATATAAAATTTAAAGTAGTTTTTAGACGAGGTTAGGTCAGGCCGGCCTGCTTGAAAAGAAATGTTTTGAGGGCACGGTGGAATGTACGAAGATCCGAGATTATCCGAATCTCTGAGGGCAGCTCATTCCAGATGGTAGGTGCTCCCACAGAGAAGGCTCTCCCCCTGGGGGCCGCCAGCCGACACTGTTTGACCGACGATACTCTGAGAAGTCCCTCTCTATGGGAGCGTACTGGTCTGTGGGAGGTTATTGGTGACAGAAGGCGGTCTCGTAGGTATCCCGGTCCTAAGCCATGGAGCGCTTTAAAGATGGTAACTGAAACCTTGAAGCGCACCCAGAAGACCACAGGGAGCCAGTGCAGCTCGCGTAGCAGGAGAGCCACATGGGAATGCCCTGTCACTCCCATAACAACCCGCATGGCCAACTGAACCAACTGAAGCCTCTGGGTGCTCCTCAGGGGGAGCCCCATGTAGAGAGCATTGCAGTAGTCCATGCGGGAAGAGACAAGGGCATGAGTAACTGTCATTAACGAATCCCGATCCAGAAAGGGACGCAACTGGCGTATCAGGCGAACCTGATAAAAAGCTCTCCTGGCCACAACTGTCAGATGTTCTTCTAAGGACAGCTGTGAGTCCAGGAGGACACCTAAGTTGCGAGCCCTCTCTGTGGGGGCCAATGACTCGCCCCCAATAGTCAGTGATGGTGCTAACTGACTATATCGGGATGACGGAAACCACAGCCACTTGGTCTTGGATGGGTTTAGTCTGAATCTGTTTCTCCCCATCCACATCCATACAGCCTCCAGGCACCGGGACTTCAAGAGCATCATTGGGGTGGTTCGGGGTGGAGATGTACAGCTGGGTGTCATCAGCGTACTGGTGGTACTTCACCCCGAAGCCACTGATGATCTCACCCAGTGGCTTCACATAAATGTTGAACAGGAGGGGTGAAAGAACCGACCCTTGTGGCACCCCGCAAACAAGAGACCTTGGGGTCGACCTCTGCCCTCCCGTCAACACAGTCTGCGATCGGTTAGAGAGAAAGGAGGAGAACCATCGTAGTACAGCATATCAACAGCAATAGCATTTAGACTTATATACCACTTCAGATGATGCTGGAGAAGACTCCTGCGAGTCTCTTGGACTGCAAGGCGATCAAACCAGTCAGTCCTAGAGGAGATCAACCTTGACTGCTTTTTAGAAGGTCAGATCCTGAAGATGAAACTCAAATATTTTGGCCACCTAATGAGAAGGAAGGACTCACTGGAGAAGAGCCTAATGCTGGGAAAAATTGAGGGCAAAAGAAGAATGGGATAAGTTGGCTGGATGGAGAATAAGTTGGCTGGATGGAGTCACTGAAGCAGTAGGCATGAGCTTAAATGGACTCTAGAGGATGATAGAGGACAGGAAGGCCTGGAGGAACGTTGTCCATGTGGTTGCGATGAATCGGACCAACTTCATAACTAACAACAACAACCACCTCAGAATGCTTTATAGCCTTGACTTGGTGGTTTACAGAGTAAGCATATTGCCCCCAACAATTTGGTTCCTCATTTTACTGACTTCAGAATGGTGGAAGGAGCTGGTTAGACTCGAACTGCCAAGCTGCAGGTGACCAACAGTCAGTAGAATTAGCCTGCAGTATTAAATTCTACCACACCATTAAGTATATTATATAGATCAGGGATGTCAAACTCATGTCGTCACGGTGGCAGCATGTGACGTATCAGGACTTTTTCTCTCTTTGCTAAACTGGGCATGGCCAGCATATGATGCATCCGGCCCGTAGGCAGGGAGTTTGACAGCCCTGATATAGATAATTTACTTAATTATGTATATTAAAATTTGTCATTCAATAACTGGAAGCAAAAATCAATATATTTTGTCATTGATTCTATTTTTACTCCTATTATATTTCACATAATGTATTATTTGAAAAAGAAATAAACTAAGGATAAAAATGACAATACAGACAGATTGACAGAGAAGAAAAGGAAGGGAAAGGGAAGGGAGAAAAAGAAAAATGATGTACTTACAGCAGATAAATTATTATTAGCTGTCTAAAAAGACAAAGAATACTGATAACAGCAACAAAAGGCAGTAAAAATAGATCAGGATGAGGTCTCTTAAAAATATATAGATAGAAAAACCTGTCCATCAAGGAATTAGAAACACAGAAAAACTTTGAATATCTTTAATATATTTAAAAGTGAGGAGAAAATAAAATGGTAAGAATAATTCTAAGGAACACCTACATAGGCAGAAAACAGAGGGGCTGGAATATTTTAGGAAACCATATAATTTAACGTCTATTCACTACACAAATCTCATTTTCAGTCTAATATTATGATAATGATAATGACAAACTTACTTTTGTTTCTTTTACAAATAAATGGTCTCACTTCAAAATAATGGCAGTGCCCGATGAACCATTTTCCAGAATTACTATTCATGTAAACGCACTTGTCAGAAAATTGATTGTCCTCTTCACTATCAAACTCAAGAGATTTTAATTCTGGGTTATTCCAGTTGACAAAAGCAACTTCATTGTTATCTTGCCATAACCATTCTCCTAATAAAACAAAAAATAGCATAACGATTAAAAAGGGAAATAACTGCACTGTGATGAAAAGATATATGCTATGGAAATATGTTAACACTCACACTGATTATTTTACCTAGTTGGGTGATGAAACATCTGCAAGCCAACAACCAAGTTTAGAGACCACCCTGGAGTCTTCAGTTGAGCTATAGATACTGACTTCCAGCAGAACCACCTATAAGCATTTAATGCTTAAGAACAGCGGTCACCAACTGGTAGTCCGTGGGCCACTGGTGATCCGTGAGAAAATGTTGGTGGTCCGCAGAAAAATTATTTGCATTTTTTATATTGCACTAAATCAGGGGTCCTCAAACTACAGCCCCTGGGCCAGATATGTGCAATGAATGCTTGTGTTACTGCAGAGAGTTTTGCCCTTTGGGGTCTTTTTGTGTGGGTCGGAGGAAGGCAGAAATTATGACTTGGGGTCTGCTTCTATCTCCTGGTTCAGGGCTTTGGGCAAAGGCTGGACGGATGTCCCACTGGTGGCAAAGAGCCAGAGGGCCTCGTTCCAGTGGGGCTGCATCATGGTCTGGAACTGGCTGACCATCTCAGCCTGCTGAGCCTCCAGGCACCTCTACCTGGCCTTGAACCCCTGCAGGTCTTCCCTCTGCTTGGAAAGCCTATGCTCGTAGTCCTCAGTGACATCCTTCTACTGAGCCTCCTTCTTGGTCAGATCCAATTTGAACTGAGCTGTTTTGCCAACTCTTTCTCGTGGTGGCTGCTTAGCTCCAACAACTGCTTCCTATTGGGGCCCTAAGAAGCTTGGGCGGGGAAGCGAGGGGGTGGATGGGAGGGGCAAGGGGAGGCTGGTGAGGTGCCCCTCAACATGAATAACATCAACTTGGCCATGCCCACCCAATCACATGACCACCTAGCCACTCTCACCTACTGGTCATTCTTCTTCTTGTGCCATATCCGTCATTGGACATTGGCGATCATGTTGGTTTTTATCAACAGCTGTATGAAAAAATGTTGCTGAATTTTGTCCAAACAAGTCCCTAAGGTTTTGAAGCCATGGTGTTCTTCTTCTGCCTGGACCTCATTTGCCTTCAATTTTTCCTTGGAGGACTAAGTGAAGGAAGCCGTATTTTTCTGGGTATCGCATCACATGTTCAAAATATTCTAACTTTCGCTTTTTAATGGCTTTGATTATATCCCTTTGCTTTCCCAGGCAGCTTATCACCTCCTCATTTGTGATTTTGTTAACCTAGTTTATAAGTAACAGTCGTCTGTAAATCCACATTTCAAATGCTTCTAGTTTCTTCAAGTGGTTTTCTGCCAGAGACCAACTCTCTACTCCAAAGAGCAGGATAGAAAAGATGTAACATCTGACAAGCCTGATTTTCAGTTTTAGGTTTATGTCATGACTGCAGAAAACCTTTTTCATTTTGAAGAATGCTGTTCGAGCTTTCTCTATCCTTGTCTTTACTTCACTGATCATGTCCCAGCTTTCATGTAAATTAAAACCAAGGTACGTTATCCTTTCAACTTTTTCTAATGGTATTCCTTCCGAATTTATCAGTGGTAAATTAATGGGTTGTTTGCTGATGACCATGATCTTGGTTTCTGAGGTGTTAAGCTTCAAGCCATATTTTTCAGATATTTCTGAGACTCTGTTGATGAGGAGCTGAAGGTCTTCATGCTTACTGGCAAGCAGAACTGTATCATCAGCATATCTTAAATTGTTGATCTGAACACCATTTATTTTGAGGCCAGCATCAATGTTTTCCAGTGCTTCGTTGAAAATTGACTCAAGGTAGATATTAAATAACAGCAGAGACAGAATACAGCCCTGTCTGACCCCTCTTCGTATTTCTGCATCATCTGAGTATTTTTGGCCTAGTCTCATATTTGCTACCTGATGCCAATATAGATTCTTTATGATTCGGATGTCTTTGTCATCCAGTCCCACTTGTTTCAGGATTTGTAATAGTTTGTTGTGTCTTATTTTATCAAATGCTTTTTCAAAATCGATGCAGCACATGTAAACACTGTGACTGACATCTCTACAACGCTGTACAAGAACTTGAATGCTGATAGGGCATCTCGTGTACCAAGATTGTTTCTGAAACCAAATTATGTGTTACTTACACACTCTTCAATTTTGTTATATATTCGGGTGTGAATTATTCTCAGGAATATTTTCAGGGCATGACTCATGACTTCAGGGCTGGTCATTAGGCTGATCATATTAGTGGTCCTTGGGATTTAAAATTATGAATATAGTGGTCCCTGAGGTCTGAAAGGTTGGTGACCCCTGCTCTAAAAAGCACACACGGGAGACCTTTGCAAATAGGAAGGCAAAACTCAACCAAGCAACATGAATTCCTTCTGCATGAATCCCTTTGGTACCATGGTCACCACTATATATTACACTTTATTTTACCCAAAATACAAACCTCCAATGAACTGCACAGTTGGATGGAAAATAGCTCAAACAAGTGGCTGAAAAATGATATGTCTAATGACCATGGTTGCTCACCTCAGATTGAACGAATACTAGCACAGCATAGGTAACCTCAAAAGGCAACTGGGACAAACCATGACCCCAGAACACACAAAAATGCTGACAACCACCATTTGATATAGTTGTTCTACTTCTATTTGCAAGCTATTTTGTGATTTTCTCCAGTTCTTTCTCTTCTTTTCTCTTTTGCTGTCTCCAGGTACTGCCACATCCACTTTTGAAGCTTTTTTTGTCTTTTTAAATTAATAATTGTTAAGATAATTATTATGTGTCAAGTGCTTGTCTGCCTACATTGTAAGAACATTCAAAAGTGTCTTAGAGCACTTTAACTTCTTCATTACTTTGTCTATTTGTGATCCCACCAGCAATTGCTTGCAAATGGTACAGTATTTCTTGTAGATCTTCCAATGCAGAATTGTTGCTCCTTTGTCATGCCATTGTTTGTAGTCAGTCTGTTTGATCTTCTTGTAACAGTTAATCAGATGGTCCATTGTTTTTTCAGCTTCTTTACAGAGGCAGCATCTCCTCTCTGTTGCTGTCTTCTCAATTCTGACTTTGTTTGAACATGTTCTTAAGGCTTGGTCCTGTACAGCCAGAATTGGCCCCTTGATATCTTTCTTCAACTTTCCTGCACTCAGCCATTGCCAGTCTTGTTCTTATCTACTTTGTCTGCTATTTTTTATATATTGGAGCTGCAATACTTTGCCTTTTCATATCTCTTTATTGTTCTTCTCTTTGTTTTTCTTGTATGCCATTTAGGTCTTTCCAGGACTCAGTTAAACCTTTGTGGTATATTAGCTTCAATGTTCTTCACTTCAGATATTCTTCCAATGCCCTTTTTCCTTCTTCAGTTGTCTGGTGTACTTGAAACATTTCATGCCCTCCTATTTTCTTCAATAAATAAAGTTTGTCAACATTTTTACAAAAATGAAGGGCATGATTCACAGTCCTTTTAGTGGTCTTCCTATTCATGACTTTCAGTTCAGCTTGAGTTCCGTTCACTATTCCAGCTGTATATCTAATGACTAGAATTGCCCAGGTGTTAATTGCCTTGATGGTATTTCTTCCACTGAGTCTTGACATTAAGATGTTGTTCACTCTCTTGATGTATTCACTTCTAACCTTTTTCTTGACTTCAGTGCTTGATATTGTTAGCTTGAAGGATGCCTAGGTATTTATAATTTTGTTCTTCAGCTAGATTCTTGATGTTATTTCTATAGAGCATCTTCATTCCTTAACATTTTCATACGTTTTTCCTATTGATGTTGGCACATTTGTTTAGTCCAAGGTAGAAAGAACTTGTTTTCATCTAGGTGCTATTGGACAGCATCAACTACCATACCAATTACCAATTTGAAAGTTAACAGATAATTAATCTGTAGTGCTCTAATATTGCCTCTTTTGTTGGATCTTTATTATCAGGTAGGTTTTGCCAGACGTTAACCAATATTCCATTTCAATTCCTTGCAGTATGTTTATTTATTTTTTATTTTATTTTATTAAATTTATATACCGCCCTTCTCCCTGAGGGGACTCAGGGCGGTGAACAGCCATAAATAAAAAACATATATACAAAATTTAAAAGCCAAATAAAACCGAATTAAACATTGGCCCCAATATTTAAAATCCCAATTTACAATATTAAAACCCCAAATTAAAATATTACAATTTAAAATTTCTAAATTATTTTACAACAGAAGGGGAAAAGGGAAGAATTAGGCCAGGCCCGCCTGGTTGAACAGGAAAGTTTTTAACTCACGGCGGAAGGCACGAAGATCCGGGATCCTCCGTAACTCTGGGGGGAGCTCGTTCCAGATAGTGGGTGCCCCCACAGAGAAGGCTCTCCCCCTGGGGGCCGCCAGCCGACATTGTTTGGCCGACGGCACTCGGAGGAGCCCCTCTCTATGGGAACGTACCGGTCGGTGGGAGGCTATTGGTGGTAGTAGGCGGTCCCGTAAGTACCTGGGTCCTAAGCCATGGAGCGCTTTAAAGGTGGTAACCAACACCTTGAAGCACACCCGGAAGACCACCAGGAGCCAGTGCAGCTCATGCAGGAGAGGAGTAACATGGGAGCGCCACATCGCTCCCATCACCATCCGCGCGGCCGCAATCTAATGTTGTTAGATTGTTTGGTAATGAAGTCAGATCAAATCAAAACCCATGCAGTTCATTGTGCTGATCAATTCTTGATTTTCCTTCCCCTTTTCTCCACCATTTCTGTTGCTATTAAAAATTGTTTCATTTAACCTTCTTTTTTATTCTTATCTGCTCCTTTATCCAAGCTGCATTCTTGTTAGGAACAAAGAATCAGAACTAATTGTAAGTTTGCAGTATAGAAAATTTATTCAAGCCTATATAAAATAATCTGGTTAACTAAATTTCAGCACTAAATTGGTGCCAGATAAGGTTCAATAGAATGGCTGGGTAGGTTGGACTTTAAGCGCTTGTGGAAATGCAATGATTCTAAATTGATGGTGTTCCTAAGTCCGCCTCATAGCTGGGCCTGCTCTTCTCCTACATCCTTGGTGTTGGTTTTTTTTTTTTTTTGTGCCACAGCTATCCACAGAACTGTAAAATACTATACATTAGTTGCAGTGAGATGAAGTTTCTATCTGATATTACAGTAATGGCAGTTTCACTATTTGTGTTACCTGTTTCTTTGGAATAAACCTAAATGCAGTCAGTCTTATTTTGTGCTTTTGTATTGTTCTATATGCTCATTTATTTATGCTTTTAATTCTTCCTTTTTAGTTAGAGAGCTTTGTTCTTACTGTGGAAAAACAGAAGATAGTGTGCCTTGTTTGGGAATAAAAATAATTCAATAGCTATACTGACTTCCTCTATTGCTTATTCTCTCTGGTTTGCCTCTAAGTCTGACAGGCAATACTTCTGGCAAGCCTTTGATTTCTTTGCCTTGGGTAGACCTTTGCAGTTCTTCTAATACTGCTACAGTGAATATATGAAATTGTGCTATAAATCTATGTTGATTTGGTGGCCTCTGTTTTGTTATTTCTGATTCTGGATGTTGTTCTTTTTAAAACTGTACATTATTTTTAGATACCCTGTATTCATGGACTTGATTTGTAATAACAGTCATTATTTCTTTGTTTTCATTCTTTGTATATTTCCAATGGGTAAACAACTTTTCATCTGGCAGTCCTGCAACTACTGGTCCTGGTTGCTCAGCCAACAGTCCTAAATCCTGTAGTCCATTTGTCACCAGATATCCAGGAACTATACCACTAAGCATGGTCTTTTTTGTCCAGGGTGATGACTGATCTGGTATGAGTTTCTATGAATCACATCTCACCATATTGTTTTTGGGAGAAACACTCTTTGTCCAGCATCTCTGATGAAACCTGTCTGGTATGATTGAACATCTGGCATGCCTCTCATCTTCCCCAGAGCTCACAAGTCCCACAACCATGTCAATATAGTGTTTCAATGGGGGGGGGGGGAGATTATTATTATTATTACTAGCTATATAGATAAATATTAGTTATATATTTACCATCCAGATTTTTGAACAAGCCTATCCAAAATTCTTCATATTCAAGTTTTTCCATTTTTTCCTGTAAAAATTGTAATTCATCTAAATTTTCAACTGAAGTCAAGGCACCACCTATGAAACATAAGATAAATAAAAAAAGCTTGTTAACAGGTTCTATTCCCATGCTAACAAAATAGGGCCATTTCACAAGACATGACCAATAATTTATTGTCCAGCACAAGCAATAATTTTAGTTTTGAATATCTTAAAGAAGCAAATAGTCTTCTGTTTCTAAAACTGATTAATTCTGTATTGCTTAATATGTTTATGATGAAACCCATGGCAGTTTATTCTTTGGGTATAATGATACAAAAAGTAAAATTTGGTAATTTAAGTAAACATTCTGCCAGAAAAGTATTTTGCACAATGCAATGGAATCAAGGGACCCTGGTGCTCTCTGAGCTTGGTTGTTTTCTTGCAGATGTTTCTGTTGGTAACCTGGTAACATTATCAGTACAGCATTGATGATATTATCTGATTTGGGTAATAAAACATGTGCAAGAAAGCAATCAAGCCGAGAAAGACAAGGACCCCTCATTTCAACCCTGAGTTACAATTATTCTCCTCTATTGGAAAGACAAATTTATTTTGTTCTAAATTCTCCACAGTATTTGAAAGGCCCCATCAAAATATTAAAAAACAAGGAAAACTAGCAAGACATCCAACGTAGCTGATATTTCAAAATATTCTCTGCTTTTTAAAGTGCTTTTAAAAAAAGCTTCCAAAAATTACAATTATTGCTTTCCAATATCATATATGATTTTCTTCTATAAAAGAAAAGATATTAGAATGAATTCATTATTACATAAGATAATGATGTAATTTGATGAGTCCGTATGTTGTTAGCTATAGAAACAGAAAAAATGATGGCAAACAATAAAGGACAAGTACTCAGGCACACTCTGTATTTTTATAACCAAAATATCTCTCTTGATTCACTCCCTGAAGCTGAACAGCATTTACCTAAAGGCTCACCACAAATGCATCATAGAATATAGGGATGGAAGAGGTCTTTCTTTTTTTAAAAAAAAAAACTTTATTGAATTTTCAAAATTAAAAAGACAGAAGGAAAGAAAGAAAAAAAAAGAAAGAAGAAAAAAAATTTGCAAAATTCTAAATATCGTTCGGAGATACAGTGTTTCTTATCAGTTATATATCTTATATCCAATCTACTTCATCTTAGGCTAAATTCCTCTCTATTGTATTTATAGACTATATGTACATTTCATCAAAGCTATTTATATACAAAACATATCATTTACTTTTTCTTATTATTTAACCAATTGTACCAGTTTCCCCATACTTCATTAAATTTACATGTCTCATCATCCATTAACAGACTCGTTATCTTTGCCATTTCTGCACACTCTAAAATTTTATTTATTAACATTTCTTCTGGCGGTTGAGTTTTGCTTTTCCAAAATTTTGCTAACACTAATCTGGCTGCGGTTATTATCTGCATTGTGAGTTGAGTTTTATTTTTGTTTAGGCCATCGCCTACTATACCCAAAAGAAAGAATTCTGGGGACAATGGTACCTCCTGATCTAACATTTCATGTAACCACTGTCGTACTTTCATTCCAACCCCTTGCCCAAGGCAGGAATCCTTATTTCATCCCAGACAAATGAATGTCTAAATTTTCCTTGAAACCCTTCAATAAATAAATAAATAAATAAAATAAAATAAATAAAGGAGCATCCAGAACTTGGGGAGACAAGCAGTTCCATTGCTTAATTGTTCTCACTGTCAGGAAATTTCTCCTTAGTTTTAGGTAGGATATCTCTTTAACGAGCTTCCACCCATTGCTTCGTATCCTACTCTCAGCTGCTTTGGAGAATAAGTCAATCCCTCATCTCTGTAAGTGCACCTTAAGTACTCGAAGAGAGCTATTATATCACCCCTAATCTTATGGAAAACCATAATGTAGACACTAGCAGGAGTTCCCTAAGCATGGAAAATTATTGTTATTATTATGTAGCTCAAAATTGTACTAACCTATCTGAGTACACATCAGGACTGCTGCCGGCCAAGATTTCCTTAAAACATAAATTTTATAGCAATGACCTCCAAAAGGTATCCAAGATGTACGGCTGTTTTTGGAGGTTTGGCATTTTCCTGGCAACTGTGGAGTCTCAGTTGGCACTACACCTGTTATGAAACAAATAGGTTTTCTTTATAAAAGAAAATGCATATGTTTTAACAATTTGCTAGTAAGAAAATGATTAATAATAGTAATAATAATAATAAGCAGTATAGTGAAAAAATAGAGCAAGATATAAAACAAATTTGTCATTTTCTGTTTGAAACTTACTAGACACCTCCTGTTTTTGAAAATTTATCTTATCTTTTTGTTGATATAATCCACTTTTTAGTAATTAGGTACTAATGAAAATTAGTGCAATACAAAACTCTATTAAAATAGACACATTATTTTGCTTACCATAATATCTCTCGCAAACAGAGAAGTATTCTTCACTGCAATTTCCTGTTTTCCAGTAACCATCAATGTCTAGGTAGACACAGGCTGTCTTATGCAATGGTTCTCCAGCAGCCCATTTAGTGTATGCTAGCCTCCAGTTACTTACCCACTTGTATCTTGCATCACTCTGAAATCAAAATGCATACAGGAATAATTACAGTAAATGCAAGGAAAAGTATTATTGATTTAATTTCACTATAGCTAGTCTTCACTTAATAACTCTAAGTGGGACAGGAATATATATTGTTAAGCAAAGCACTCATTTAGTAAAACATGGTTTCACTTAGCAACAGCAGTTCTGTTAGTCCTGGTTGTGGTGATTAGGAGAGGACTGCATCATCATTAGGCAACAGCATTCACATTTTTCCTATCCTGCCAAATGCACCTCTACTTCAACTCCCCATACACTCTCTCCCCACTCTGCAATTTTGGCTATCCTCCGGTCCACCACTACCCCATCACCTCTGCTGCCCTCCACAACAGCCTTGCAGAAGACCAGCAGCTATTTCAACCAGATGTGTCTTGTCAGCAGGGAAATGAAAAAAACCCAAGGAGGGTCAGCTTGGGGCAGTGAGAGAGGGCAGGGTAGGCGTTGGCAGGAACGGAGTCCAGGGCCAAAAGGGCAGGGGGAGGAAATACAGAGGTAGGGGGAGCTGAAGTGCTTTCTGATATTCTGAAAACGGATAGCTGACAAAAATTTTCATCATGTAACGACAGGAGTATTGCAGTTTGAAGACCATGCATAACTACCATTCAGCACTATCATAACTTCAAGTGGTCACTGAATGAATTGTTGTTAAGTGAAAACTACTTGGACTCCTTTTTCATTGCCAGCTGCACTCCCTGTGTCCTCCTTGACTGTGAGAAAAAACCACTCAGAGCTGCTTAAAACGGAAATCACTTACAGAAATAAATCAATTCTATGAAAGCATTTAGCCTTCAAGGTCCATTTAGAAAATTGTCACATATATGTCAAGTCAGGTGCCTAATTTAGTGATCTTGGCACTTACAATAGTGATAAAGCAGTATCTTTATGACTAATCTTTGCATTTATGACCTTAAGATCATAATAATCAAAGTTGCAGTTCACTTAGTGATGTTTTTGTTTAAGAATCAAGTCACCAATCCCAAATATAGTTGCTAAACAGGGACCACCTGTACCCATAACACCTTCTAGTCTCACAAACTCCTTTTCTTGAGTTCTTTATCTATGTGACAATCTTTCCAAGTATACAATTTTAAATGTGGGGCTTCATTGTGAATGTATAGATTCTGTTCTTACCACTTCACTGCTTAGTCCAATCCATACAGGCTCCTTGTATTTGAACACTTGCAGCCATATGAATGATTCTGCATAGGGGTCTGAAATGGTGGCAAGTATTGAATTTTCAGATTCACATTTCTTCTTTGCTTCTTCCCAGGTCATCTTGGGACCAACCATAGAATAGCTGCTATTTCCATAACTGATATAGTGAGATGCTGGAACTGTTGGTTCAGAGTAAGGTTCAGGACCTATTTTTTTTAAAAAAAATATCAGTCAAGATCACACACAGTTCTGCTATTTTTTTATTCTGAAAACTCTTAATATTTAATTTCTATCTTTTCTTAAAATATCCTCTCAGTTTTATATCATGAAAACACTTCATACTAAAAAATAAAAAGCACATTAAACAAATCGAGTGAGTCATTTTAAGGAGAACTTCTTGAGGCATAATATTAAATGTATATGTTTAGTTAGTCCAAATATGTGAATTCATGAACTCAGAATATCCACTGAATATCAGTACAAATATAAACTTAATTATTTAGGCTATAAGAACTTTCAGTCTAGATATTAGTTTCAAAAACAATCTTATTGACTTCTTGCTTCATTAAATCTCTAATACAAGAGCAGGAGAGCACTTTTTTGGAAATAGTTTTGGCCTTTTGCCCAAATAACTGATTCAATGCTACTAAAAGCCTTTATATTGGGTTTTAGATATTTGATATCATGATTATGTTTTTTAGTTCACTTTATTTAAATACTTCCTCTGAAGTTGATGATTCTGTGATTTAAGTTTGCAATTTCTATACATTTCTTCACAATGTACTTTCTTAGTTAGCATATCTGTCTTATTGCAGTCTTATTTAGCTCAAACATGTTTGTTTCCCACAGGTTTTTCTTTTTATGTATATAATTTTTATTAATACTTTTTAAAAAGAAGATAAAAACTAATACAAACTAATATAAAGTAGGGGAGAAAAAAGAAAAGTAATTAAAGAAAAATAAAAAGTTCAAGAAATGAAAAATAGCTGAATAAAAATAGGAAGAAACGAAATAAAATATAAACAAATAGCTTGCAATAATCTTCACAGAAGTTATAACTAGACACATAAGTATATAGTATGTTTAACTTCTCTGTCTCTTTCAAGATGCATCATTTTACTCTTCTTTGTAGAATCTATACCTTCTAATCATCAAAATCAAAGATCACTGATTCACTTTTTTCAATTTCTGATATTAATCAGTAGAAGATATCTAAATTAAAATTTTAATTTAATTTAATTTCAGGCAGAACAATATCCATGAACATTTTTTTACAAGACACCTGCATAATACGCAAGAGAGAGAAATGAAGAAAGAAGATATAAGACCAACTACTGTATATGGCACATCCTTCCATGCATCAAAAATATTTGGAAGAAGTAGAACTGCAGTTTCCAAAGTTTAGAGTGGGCATCACACACTGCCCAGATACAAGGACAAATCAAGCTTTCCAAACATTGCTTGGAGGTAGGAGACACTTCTAATGTAATCTACTGGATTCCCTGGAGATTGCACCTGTGACTATGTAGGACAGATGAAGAGGAAGCTAACCACCTGATTGCAAGAACACAAGCAAGAGGTCAGATGAGGAGACCTGAACTCATTAGTAGCCTCACGCTGTCATGAACAAGGACATTCAATTGTGCAGCTGCTAAGATTGTTGGTCAAGCAGATAAAAAGATAGCCAGGGAAATGATTGAGGCTAGGAAATGGATCCCTTGTCAGTCAACAGGAATGCTGATTTACCACCAGTTTATTAGGTCCTTTGGAGCTGAGCAGCACAAGGAAACAACAGGCCATAGTTGGCATCAACATACCAATCAACGAATAGGAAGCCACATCCAACCATATACCACACAAATTCAGTTATCAACCCAGATTGGATCCTACAAATTAGATGTCCTTATTTTCTGAAACTGAATTATTTCCCAAGCTTCTATAAACTTACCAGTGTTTTTTTGGCAGATGTAGCTCCGCTTAGAAGAACAGGATCCAACTCTCCAATATCCTGCAAGCCTTTCAGGCTTTCTCAGCATAAAAACGCAATCACCCTACAATATTTATGCATAGCAAGAAAGCCAAATGCAGTCACTGGTATCATTATTGGAACAATCTTTCTGGAACCCCTCCTTTATAATCTCAAAAGAGAAAAAAAAATGTGGGTTTTTTTGTTCCGGGTAACTATATAAGATGATCCCCATGTGAGTATCTGTCATTTGTCATAATGTCCTATAGAATCTAGCACAGATACATCCTGAAGCATATTCAATAGAAGCATTTGAGCCTCCATCATCAAAGGAAGATGCTGCCACTGCCTATAGTATAGAACTCAAAGGGGGGGGAAGGAAGACAGTAGTCTATAACAGCAGTTTTTAGTGAATCTTTAAAATTGGGGACTTCATGAAAATAATGGGTTGTGTAGAACATGCTGTTTTAGGCAAAGGAACCATTTAGATATCCATCTCTTCCCAAAAGTCTCAGTGGGCATGTACAGAGCCACTACAGTATGTTTCTTTGGCAAACCCATCAAAAGTGATATCTACACATACACAGTCATGGAGACAAACTTCAAAGACTTCAAAGATGCCACACTGGCTGTTCGAGGCCCCAAGATGGAAAATGAGTTCTCTGCTTGTGTCACCAAGCTTTGCCCTTTGGGATACTGTGCCCAGCTCATTGCATACATTGAAGATAAGCAGCCATGAGAATCAAATCTCTTCTGTGAATTTGAAGGCTTTAGCAAACTTTATGTATCAGGCATTCTTAACCTGGCAGAGTCATTTCTTCTCCATACTTATTATATATTTTTATTTCTAAATTTCATTTTACTGGATCATTTTCTTTCTTTAAAGGAGTGTTGGCAATAGTAAAATTCTCCAAAACATAATATGCAATGGCATATTTTTTTTCATAAGTAGAGAGACAGGAGTGAGACTGAATTTCTTTTGGTATAATATCACCCTCTATTGATGAGGAGAAAGCACAGCAGACTTTTCTTATTTAACAGACAGAAAAGATTTGCGTTATCATATCACACTGAAGATATGATAGAACCTCTTACTTTACATTTTAAAGTATGCATGTTGCCTCTGAAAATCCTATAGAAGATTTCAGACTTGATGCTCCTAAGCTGCACATTCTGCCTCCTTTGCCTAAGACAAGCTAAACACTTGTGGCAAACAGCGGTTTAGTATACATAGATGCAGGACAGTTGGATCAGAGGGAGTTAACTCTGAAACTTCATACAATATTCTTCCAGTGAAACTCTTATCCCATTGCCAATATGAAAAAAAAAAGGAAAAAGAAAAACTGTCCCAGAGACTTTTGAGAGCAACTTTGTACTTCAACCACCTACCAGTAGTTTAGTTATGATCTGTTTTGATGCTTAGATCATATTTTGAGCTCAAATGTTTCAAATTACTTTTTTTCCCCAATAAGGGTTTTTTATAAACTCTTCACAATCATAATTCTTGTTTTAGACTTGGTTTATTCATTTATTCATTCATTAAATATATATGGCCAGCCATCCCACAAAAAGGGAGTCAAATATATATACTGTATCATTGCAGGAATTCAGCATCAAGGAGATTTGGGGGAAATAGAACAGGAAAAAAACCAACAATTTGGACTTACATTAGTTAAACGAGGTGACCCTTTAGCCCAGTTTGTAAAATAGACTCCACTCCCATCAGTCCAGAGGAAAAGTCCATGCCAATTCTTGTCACTTAATCCAATCCAAGTATCACCAGCAACACTTTTTAAATTTACTGTGAGAAAAGCTGGGGGAAAATGCAGATATATTTTACAATAAAGTATTTGTCAGACCCATTATTTATTTTGTTCCATCCTTTTTAAAGTTTACTTTGATTATGTCAGATTTTAAAAAGTGCTTTATCAAACTCTGCTCACATACAATGTTTATGACAGCCATCATTTCTATGTTCCTATCTTAAGACTCTTCCATACACAATTTGGAAGGATGTCAGGAAAAATGCAGGATACAATTTTGTCTTTTGCTTTAAACTGCTGCCATAAATTGAGTTATCCAAATTGTAGCTTCCATTTCATGTTCCTGATGTTTTAGTAGCTAAGAACTATGTCCACTTCCATTGCTTGTCTCTAAATCCAATTTTCCTCTTATTAGGTAGCAAGCAAGGGTGGGTTCTACTTACCTTTACTACTGATTCGCAATGGGGCAATGCGCTCGCGCTCGCTTTGCTCTTCTGTGCAAGCACAGAAGCTTCTGCACATGTGCAGAAGCGTTTTGATGACATCAGGATCAGTGGGCGGAGTCTTCCACCAGTTTTACTACCGGTTCTATAGAACCAGTGTGAACCGGGGGCAACCTACCACTGGTAGCAAGTCACTGGATATTTCTAGAGGAGTCACTAACTTTGTTGCAATTGGTGTCTCTATTAGATGCCATACTATTTAGCAAAAAGGAGTTCAAATGGAACAGGAGTAAAATAATAGAATAATAAAATAAATAATGAAAAAGAACAAAATGAGAATACATCGATATGATAACCAAAAAAGATGGATGGATGAAAAACAAAGAGCAAAGGGGATAGGGGTGGAGTCTGCCATCAATGTACTAGCACCTCCAACTATATTGATGTTGTTATGGTTTGCCCAGTCTAGGTGGCTCTGGATGGTTTACAAAACTACCCCCAATCAATAAAACAGCAAAAAAATAATAATCCCATAAAATAGCACAGGCAGTCAAATCAAATCAGTGAACAATAACATGAAACCATAACAATGGCTCCATAATTAATATTGTTGTATACATGATGTATAAAGACAATAAAGGCTGTACTATACAAATTCACTACCCAAGGCCTGGGATCAGAGCCAGGTCTGAAGAGCTGTGGTCAGGCTGCTGTCAATAGCTCTGTGAGCTACTGATCCAGAGGATGGAGGTTGCAACAGAGAGGACGCACTTCTTCAGTCTCACAAGATGACAATATAAGGGACCTGGAGAGAATGTACTTGACAGGCAGAAACAATTGGATATAGCCAGATAGACAAGCCTCATGCAATGAAAGGCTTTATAGATGATCACCAAATTCGTAAACTGCACCTGGAAGTTATTGGCAATCCATGCGGCTCACATAGCAGTCGTAGTTTATAGGTTAGGGAGAAGTATTTGTTATTACTTGCACTTTTGCATTTTGAACCAGCAGTAGCTACTAGATGGTCTTCAAAGGTGGCTCCATTTAGACGGCACTGTCCAGTTGTCCAATCATGATGAGTTAAGGGTGTGAGGAATCCTCACAAGGTATCCTGATGAAGAGGTACAACTGGCTCACAAGATGAACCTGTGCAAAGGCCCCCTGACCACAGGGTCAACCTGCTGTTCAAGTAGGAGCTGTGAATCTAGATGGATTCCAAGCACCTCAAGTTCTGTACCAGTTTTGAAAGAGAAAGTGTAATCCCATGTAACACCAATGATGAAAATGTCTCTGACCAAGATGAACCTGTGCAAAGGTCCCCTGGCCAGATGTCAAACTGCCGTTCAATTAAGAGCTTTGAGTTTTAGAAGACCCTTAATTTGGCACCAGTTTGAATGAGGAAGTAAAACCCCATTCAAAAAATGCTCTTGGCCAAGCAAGTCCAAATAGCTAAACAGTTGTAATTACTTAGTCATGTCAGGATCGACCTGAAGTCTGCTATTCACCAACTAGGCTCAAACAGCCATCAATCACTTTGCCCATCTAACCAAAAGTTGAGATATAAAAGTGGCTATGATGATACTGAAGCCTGACCCAATGAATGAGGTCACCTTACCATATAACCCATACGTTCTATATAAGTTTCTGTTTATTCCTTTCAGATAACTATGGGGGTGGTGATGGTTGTTCTTAATCAATATAACCTTTAAATGTAATGAATAAAACATAAGGATATGTGTTGCTTCTAAAAATAAACATTTTACTAAATTCTGCTTTGAAAATAATCCAGCTACACACTTGTAACTGCTTTAACTAATGCTTAACTCATATAATATTGCCAATGCACACTTATTATATTATTGTAAAATTACTTTGGATTCTTATTGCCCTTATATTTTCAGCATGGCAACCTTTGATTTGGGAATGGGCTAAAAATGTGCATGGGGCCATAGAGAAAGAGCATATCCTAAGAATTGGGGCAACATTTTCATGTCACCCAAGTGACAAAAATTTATAAATTGAAGTTTAGGAAAGATTAGGTATAATAATTCCTGTAAGAGTAATTTAAGAAAAGATTCCTGGATTTTAAAAGCAATGTTAATAGTCAACATGGTTTAGAAAGGTGTACCTTGAACAGCTTTGTTTGGTATACTAGCCAGGTTTCCTTCTAGGTTTTTGCAGTGCTTACGTGCAGCATTCCAGTTTTTCTTCTCCTCTTCTCTGAAGCCAAATATTTGGAAGCACTAGAAGAATAAAAATCCCTCCAAAAATCCATCAATCAGGAAATGATTAATTAAATAAAAAGTAATAGAAACAACCAATGTATAATCATCAATTATGAAATGAAATCACAATTTTTTAGGAAAGTTTAGGCAGTAATTCAGGTAATAAAATTAAATTCCCTACTTTCTTTCCAGAAAAATGTAATCTAAGCACTAATAAAAGTTAATGTTTTATAACTTAATTATTCATATCTGCTCTCTGTGACATAATCAACTTCTTAATAGTTTTGTATTGATGAAAGTTACATAGCCAGGATTGTCATTGCTGTCTTATTTTGGGAACCCCCAGGAGAGAGGGATTGGTGAAAAAAGAATGTGCCCAAATCTTTCAAAATCTTGGTGGCATTTGATTCTTCAGATGATACTGCTTATAGACATGGCCTCTGAAATCCAAGTTACCAGACACCCCCCCCCCCCCCCCCCCCCCC